>RAQS01000270.1:0-26948 GCA_003698115.1 Aspergillus sp. HF37 | reverse complement strand
AGTGCTTCTAGTGAATGGAGGAATGTCTCATTCATTCGTTTACTTGCTTAGCATTTAGATATACACATTACAAACGGAATACTAGGTTTGTGATAGGGTACAACAAATATAACATAATGCCCTTCTATAGCGGATACTAGTAAGGGAAGGAGTCCTCGTTCCGTAAGTAGAAAGCAGTATACTACTAATATTATAAGTATCCTACCTCCAATATACTCCGTTTAATAATAATGACTCTATGCCATGTTCTACTTATATTCTCAGCTATTTTGTCGGTCACTGCCAGATCCTGATCTACATATGGACCCTGGAGTACGAACTGAACAGAGACAGACGTGTTTCCAAACTACTAGTACGTACTAAGTAGTGGCACCTTTCCTGCGTTCATACCAGGAACAAGATCCATATAGGTTAGTCTCCTGTCTGTACTTATGCTAGGGCTACCACTATTAGCAGTATGCCGGCATAATTGGAGTGGAAGATGTCAAATGATCTGGCTGGCCAGTATTTGTGCTGCTTCCACACAAACTCTTCTCAAGGGCATCTCACCATCGACGCCTACATACTGGACCTGTCTAGGAGAAGTGTCCATTATTCGTCATGAAATCTGTTTCGCCACCAAACACACCCCTGGCTTCCAGCTGGGAAGATCTTTGGCGTCGAACGATGTATCAGAACCATCATTGAACTTGGAGGCTATTCTTGGTCTCGGGCTTGGGCACACCTCTCAACAAAGCCGCCAAACTAGGAAAGATGGATGCAGCTCGGTTCCTGCTCTGTGTGGGGGCAGACACTAGCATCCAGGATTGGTATAGCCGTACTGCTATGGACTGGGCGATGCAGTCGAATCAGTGGGGCGTCGTGAAGGTACTGGAATATGTTGGAGCGCATGGAAAGACACGCCAGTAATAAATATGCAAACCCTCCATGTCCAGCACAGCCATTTGTGTACCGAGGAATTGCGACGGGAACGGCAATGGCAGGATGTTGCCGTCGGAAATTTCCCTTCGTGCCTTCCTCGTGGCCGCTGCGAGATGGACACCACAGAACAGCTCCTTCCTGATCGATAGGCAAAAGCACCTTCCCTCTGAGAAGCAATAAATGCCAGGGACATGATAAACTGGAAGGAGCCTCCTTGAGCAGCTTCCCTGTTCGCCTTTAGGTTGTCCTTTTTCGGTTTATGTCCGTCTATTTGCTTATACTCAACAGTCCCGCATGCTGCAGGCATATGGTGTGACCATAAAATCCCCTATACAGCATCCCTCTGTTTGACTTCCAGATGCACCTATTGCCCGCCTTCCTATTAGCCTTAGCAGCATCCGCTGCAAGCGCACCCCAGAACCAAAAGGCCCTGTCAGGTCGGCCGAATGCATCATATAGCGAGCCCGGCGTCCCTGGAGTCGACGCATTCTTCGATTATGTGGTTGTCGGCGGTGGTACCGCCGGGATAACCGTGGCTGCACGTTTGGCCGAAAAGGACTTCAGCGTCGCTCTTGTCGAAGCAGGAACTTACTACAAACTCAGGTCGCTGACGGCGTTTATCCCGGGCGCTGACAGCATAAAAGTCGGAGCTAGTCCATCGGTCCATCCAGCGATCGATTGGGGATTCGTGGCTCGGAATGTTCCCGGGGCCAACTATCGCGATATCCATTATGCCAGAGGCAAATGTTTGGGAGGATCGTATGTCGAACTAATGGTTGACTACCGCGTACAGTGGCATTTGCTGATGATGCTTTATGCAGATCTGCGCTGAACTTCATGATATACCAGAGGTTTGTGGTCTGTCCTGTCAGAATGTCAAAGCACTGACCTGAATAGACCGACAAAAGAGTCCATGCAACTATGGGCCGATCTCGTCGACGATCAAAGCTACACCTTCGAGAAGGTATTGCCCTTCTACAAGCGGACAGTCCAATTCGCTCCTCCACACGACCAGCATCGTCCTGAAAATGCCACCGCGGAGTATGCTCTCAGCGCATTCAGCGAAGACGGCCAACCCCTTCAGGTGTCCTATCCGAACTACGCCATGTCCTTTTCCAGTTGGATGAGGGGCGGCATGCAAGCAATCGGGATCAACGAGACGCAGGATTTCAGTAGCGGGAGCCTATTTGGTGCTCAGTACTGCCCATCTACTATTGAAGCACACGATCAGACACGAAGTACTTCACAGACTGCGTTTCTCACCGCAGACATCTCCCACTTACGGACATTGACGGTATACAAGAACACCCTGGCGAAGAAGATCTTGTTCGACTCCCAGAAGCGAGCTATAGGAGTGCGAGTCCAGTCTGGACTTCTCGAGTATTCCCTCAAGGCGACGCGGGAGGTTATTGTGTCGGCTGGGGCATTCCAGTCCCCTCAGCTGCTGATGGTGTCCGGCATTGGACCAAGTCATACCCTCGAAAAGTACGGAATTGAGGTTCTTTCCAACCTCCCAGGAGTAGGGCAGAACATGTGGGATCATCCCTTCTTCGGGCCGACGTATCGAGTAGCCCTAGTTACCTTCACCAAGCTGGCTGCCGATTTTACCTTTCTAATCAAGCAATTGCTCTTGTTTCTACTCTCCCATATCGGGATGCTGACGAACCCGGTCACTGATTTCCTGGCATTCGAAAAGGTCCCCAAAAGCCACCGCGCTGCGTTCTCTGCGCACACAGAGGAGGCGCTGTCCCAGTTCCCTAGCGACTGGCCGGAGGTTGAAGTGAGTTTTCCCGTCTCGTTCCTTAACCCTACTGACCTATCGAACTCAGTATCTCTCAGCCGCCGCCTATGTTGGGAACTTCTCCAGACCATTCTTGCAGCAACCCAACGACGGTAGCAACTACGCGGGCATCATAGCCAGTCTTGTTTCGCCCACGTCTCGCGGAAACGTCACCATCATATCAAACGACACAACAGACCTCCCCGTCATAAACCCCAACTGGCTAGCAACAGAGACCGACCAGCAGGTAGCCATCGCGGCGTACCGGCGAATCCGCGCCGCGTTCCACAGCAAGGCAATGGCGCCCATCGTCCTGGGAGAAGAATACCACCCGGGGAGCCAATACGAGACGAATGCGCAGATCCTATCCGTCATCCGGAACACAGTCATGACCATCTTCCATGCAGCTTGCACGTGCAAGATGGGCGTTCGGAACGACTCGCAGGCTGTTGTTGATAGCCGGGCGAGGGTTTTTGGGGTCAACGCATTGAGGGTCGTTGATGTTAGTGCGTTTCCGATACTTGTTCCGGGGCATCCGCAGTCGAGTGTTTGTAAGTGGTTCGTTGGCTCCAGGGTACCCTAGTTAGGGTTGCTGATATACTGGCAGATATGCTGGCGGAGAAGATCGCCGAGGATATTATTGCGACTTCTTGATTGGTTTTTTCTGCAGCTTGTGGGTTTGGAGATAGGATTACGAAGCTGGGCTAATCTAGTATATAGTATGGGGTATTAGTAGTAAATGCAATGCCGGGACCTGACGCCACGGTGCCCTGCCCTATACAGGGAACCTCTACGATCTACTGATTTAGGATGGAACCCATTCCTTGGTTCGTGATATTTGCTCACTCCCTGGCGTGATTCAGGACAGGAACAGACGTCTTCTGCGACCAAGGTCAGGAGCCATTGCGTCACGAATAGCATAGAATGAACAACGTTCACGATACCCAGCCCTAATATAACCCCAGCACCTTGGCCCATTGGTAATGTACGCAGATTCCGGTCTTACAAGAATCTCAATTCCCCAATGGAGGCCCTCGAATACCCCATCCCACGCGAGCATCCCATTCCCACGAAACATGACCGGCTCAAACCGGCCCCAAGCACGCCAGCCAGTGCCAATTGCATTCTAAGAATCGGCGCCGAAGAACCAGATGACCGGCTCCGCGAGACCCTGCAAGAAAGAGTCTTCGATGCAAGCCACAGCGCGGATGTCGCGATGCCGGACTTGCTCCTATGGGACGAGACAGGGCTGCGCTATTTCGAAGACGTCACCTTCTGCCCGCCATACTATCTGACGGACGAGGAGATCGGGATCCTGGAGCGGCAAAAGTACGGCATTGCCGCGCGCGTCGAGTCGGGGAGTATGCTGGTCGAGCTGGGAAGCGGGTGCGTAGACTATCTGCCCTACTATCTGTTCCGGGAGGATGAATGACTCGGAGAGCAGAGTATGCTAATGTGGCATGGATAGGAACCTTCGGAAGACCAGGATTCTGCTGGACGCGCTCGACAAGCTGGGCAAGGAAGTGGACTACTTTGCGCTGGACGTGTCGTTCACCGAGCTGCAGCGCACCCTGAGTGCGATCCCGCCCGGCACGTTCAGACACGTACGGTGCTTCGGGATTTTCGGGACGTACGACAATGCGCGCGAGTGGCTGCGGCGTCCTGGGGTTGCGACGCGCTCGAAGACGCTGCTCTTTCTCGGCTCGACACTGGGCGGCTTCCAGCGAGACGAGGCGGCGGCGTTTCTCTCGAGCTTCGTCCCGGAGTCGCCGCAGCCCGGGGAATTGCTGCCGTCCTTCCTAATCGGGCTAGATGGGTGTAAGCAACCGCAGCGCGTGTACGATGCTTACAACGACAGCGTCGGTGTGAACCGGCGATTCGTCAGGCATGGTCTGGAGAGGGCAAACGAGATCCTTGGCGATGATGCCTTTGACCCCGAGAAGTGGGATATCGTCGGATGCTGGGACCAGGCGCGCGGATGCCACAATCAGTATTACATTGCGAAGGAGAACCTCTGCTTGGCTGGGGCGGCGGTTCCGGCTGGACGCCGGATCTTGGCTATCCAGAGCCATAAATATGATGCCGCGGATCGCGAGACGCTGTGTCGCGCGGCAGGCCTTGGGCTTGTGGATCTGTGGTCATCGTCGGGGCAGTACCAAGTCTGCTATTTGCGTCCATTATACGCGAGTCACGGTAATCAGCGAGTATAGACGTGCATCAACTGAGGCATTGTATGGGCTAGTTAGTTTTCAGTACTCACAATGACGTCCATAGCCAGTAATCCAACGTCTGAGCCCGGTTCCATGGAAGCTCGGCCTTGAATCAGTGTATAAACAGGGGATCCGCTTCCACGGAAACAAGCTTACCCATCGCTGCTGGACGAAGCCGCCAATGGCCGAAACATCGTATAATGATCTATTAATCATCGGCGCAGGGCCCGCTGGGCTCATGGCCGCCTGCTGGGCAGCCAAGTACGATATGTCAACCCGCATAATCGACCAAAAGAGCGGCCGGACGCGAACGGGCCATGCAGACGGAATACATAGTCGGACGCTCGAGATCTTGGAGAGCTTCGGAGTTATCGACCCGGTCCTTCGACAGGGTGTGCGCGATGTTGAGATGTGCTATTGGGTGTGTCGATTGGAAATTGAATGCTTTTCCTTATACATCCCCGCTGATGTGATTGTGCCAAGCGCCAGAATAAAGAATCCGGAAACATCGAGCGGCAGAAGAGGCTTCGGTTGCAGCCTGACGACTTGTCCAGACATGCACAGACGTTGCTTAATCAGGGACTTATTGAGCTGGTGCTCATTGATCATTTGAATGCGGAGGGACGAGTCCGTGTCGAATGGGAGAAGCGAGCTGAGACGTTAAACATAGATTGTTTCCCTGACAGCGATGACGATAAGGCGTTTCCTGTTGCTGTTGGTGTGAGGAGGGTCGGTGAGAATGGTTTGTTTGCCTCTGCTGCTCGACGTGGCTTACTTAGTCGACCTCAGACTGCAAGCCGGACAATTTGGAAACAATCCACGCCCGATACCTCATTGCATGCGACGGCGCACATAGCTGGACGAGAGGGCAGCTCAGAATTCCATCTGAGACGAAAACAGAGCGTTCGACTTGGGGCGTCATCGATATCATCCCTATAACCGACTTCCGTATGTACTTATACGGAAATTAGGGCAGTCGCTAACCGAAGCCTGTAGCCGACATTCGCCAATCCTGCGCGATCCAGTCGGACAACGATAGGAGCGTTATGATGGCGCCCAGAGAGAATCGCCTGGTCCGATTATATATACAGCTCCAAAAGGCCGGGGAGGAGGTCAAAAGACAGGGCGAATATTCACCCCGTGCTCTGGTAGAAATTGCCGAGCGTACGATGAAGCCGTACTATTTGACATACAAACACTGTGACTGGTGGTCTCTATACCCCGTAAGTGCGAGCGCTCATTAGGAGACCTAAGCTGACGACACGAAGATAGGGCAACGCCTAGTGAGCCGGTATATGGCCCATGAGCGGTAGGAATAAATTCCGTAGACAAGATACTGGAAGTATGCTGATTCTCCTCGATAGGGTATTTCTTGCAGGCGACGCGGCGCACACTCACTCGCCCAAAGCAGGGCAAGGGATGAACGTATCCATTCAGGACACATACAACCTAGTATGGAAGTTGGCGTCGGTCGTCACAGGGATAGCAGAGCACACTATCCTCGAGACTTACGATTCCGAGCGCCGTCCTGTTGCCGAGGAACTGATGGAGATGGACCACCTTCTTGTGAATGCGTATCAGAAAGGCGGGAGCGCGTTGGACGAAGTCGAGAAAGTGCGCCGCAAGTATGCTGGGTTCATATCCGGAGTCCAGGTAACATATCCACCCAGTGCATTAGTCTCAATTGGCGACGTAAACGCTGCGAAGCATATCAGCCTCGGTATGCGCCTGCCATCTGTCCCTGTTATTCGCCAGGCCGATGCGGCCTGTCGCCAGCTCGCGGAGACTCTCGTGAGCGACGGGTCGTGGAGGCTAATAGTATTCCCTGGGGATCTACGACGGCCAGATCGACTGGACGTTCTGAATGCTTTCGCCGACGCGTTTAGCGCGCGGTCTCATCTGTTAGCAACCACAAGGGGCAAAAGATTGTCTGCCATCTGTATGGTTCTCGTCCATTCAAGTCCAAGAGCCTCGGTCAATCTCCTGGATCTCCCAGGGACGTTTCATCCTTTCGACGATGCGCTGGGGTATGACTACTGGAAGGTATTCGCTGACGATAGCGCACACGGTACCGAGTCAGGCCAGGCGTACAAATGCTATGGGATCCGTGAGAGCAGTGGCTGCCTCGTTCTCTGCCGTCCAGACCAGCATGTTGCCTGGATAGGCACTATGGAAGAGTGGGCTGAATTGGATAACTTTTTTAGTCGGTTTTCCAGAAAGCATGGAGAGATGCAGAGCATGCCAGAGAGATAAGTTAGAAGAGGCAGAGCCGACTCAGACTCAGAGTGTCGAATGTCCAAACATGTATAGGCCCGCAAGAGGACCGTACGTAGACGACGATCCGAAAGAACAGAGCGAGTGGAATTGGTGTGGTAGGTTAGACTGGCGTATTTCTCCCCACCATTCCTTCCACTTCAAACGCCGCATGGTCGGTCGTATGGTCCCATGATGAACTTGACGGGATTGGGCGTGGATTGACGCAGCGAATAAGAATTAAGAATTATTAGAAATCTAACCACGCGAGAATTTGCTTTTCATGGATTCTCTTGCCGACTTGCCCTCATGGAAGGGACAGAGCACTGCAGTAATGTGGAGCAAGCATTCTGCGATTTACAGTCGAATCCAGGGTCGTACAGGAGATCAACAGATCCTCCCACCACAAGACAAGGATTGGCAGCTGCGCTACGTTACGAGATGCAGGCGAGAAGCAATCTCGTGAGGTTGAGCAGCGAATGGGCCAGATTTCGCAGGATTGGTGTGTAGAGGACATACAAATGGAAAACACGTCGTCGACCGGCGTCCAGAAGCACCGAGACCGGGTAGGACAGAGGCATGATGATGCCCCAGGACGGCGGGAGAGACTGACCCACGAAGGCATGGGGAGGATCGACAGAAGGTAAAACAGAGTGAGGGCTGGTGTGACTGGCCGTTGGCTCGCATTACCCCGCAGACAGCAGCCATAGCAGCCGTGTTATTATTTATGCTGAGTTGGCCGAGAGAAACGTAAATCCCCCAGCCGACCAGTGGAATCCAGCTCCGAGCAATCCGGCTGGTAGTCCTCTTGCTTCTGTCCCTATCCAACAGCAGGTCGGCCAACCGGGGAAGAGCCCTTGTACGACGGCTTGATTCTGATTGCATTACCCCGTCGTAAGTGATATCGAGAACTAGCAAAGACGTCCAAGAACAAACCGCCTCAGAAGTGGACCGATTGGAACTATGATGCTGTGGGGGCAAGGAGCTGAGCGACCAGAACATGTGGCTCTGGGAAGGTTTTCCATGGATATGCAAGAGAGTGAACCTAGACAGGCCGGCCTGTATTTGGTGTACTGGAGCAATATCATGGAGGGTAGGTGATTACGTATACACCAGTGCCAGTTAAGCGACTGCATGCTGTGTCGTTCCTTGTCCATTCCAGGGAAACAGCTACTTGGGCGGCCGTTGGGGAAAGTGGCGTCCGGTGGCTATCCGAGTCGGGTCTTGTGGCCAGATCGCAGAGGACACGAGCAATGAACATGGCAGATGTTTATCTCAGTCATACTCTGTAGTGCCCTGAGAAACGGGACAGGGATCGAGTCAAGACACGGGAAAACTGCAGGGATGGTGGTCATCGGCTCCCAGCAAAAGTACAGTGCCTGGAATTAATCAACCGAGTCCTGTCTCGGCAGCAGGAGGGCCATGGAAGCCCGAGAGAATGTATCTGTGGGGAAGAATTCTTCATGGCGCTGCTGGCATTCGGACGACGATATCAGAACCTCAGAGTAGATAACGTCATCGCAACCAACTAGCGGGAGAATATGGCAACAGGGGTGAAAACAACCATTTATGTATGTGTTTCAAATCGGTAGATCAGGCCATATCCCACAGCGAGTTGTCCCCGTGGGCTCGTGGGCTACTATGTACCATCCGGACTGCGGTGGCCGACGAAACATCCACATAGATATTGGGGAGGGGGATCGCAATGAGTGAATGGGAATCTCAGAGACCAGGCAGAGGTATATCCATTGCGTAGGAATTCACCTAGAGAAAGCAGAAGAAGAGAGGAAGCGACTGGAGAGTGAGAGAGTGAGAGAGAGAGAGGGAAGGGGAAGAGCGGAGGAGAGCAGGAAATCGGCCAACATTTCCCATTCCGCGCTGCTCTCTTACTTAATCCTCCCCCCCTCCGCCTCTCGATCTCTACTCCAACCCTCCTTCCTTCCTCTGTCCTTCTCCCCTTCCCTCGGCCTCTCTTCTCCCTCCATGTCCTTCTATTCTCTCCTTCCCTTCGGCATTCCGTTCGTCTCGGCTTCATTGTTTCTTACTCCAGCATTCATCCTCGCCTGACCTCGACCCCGTTCTCCGTCCTGGCTTCGCGTTGATTGTCGCGGCCCCCCCGCATATCCGCTACTCGCCCGCCGTGTACCTCCCTCGTTCCTGCCATTCTTGATGTCGACCGTCTCTTTATTTGGCCGATAGCTACTTAATTCTCGTGGAGGTGATATACTACGTGTGAAATCGGGGAATCCCGCCGTCGTTATCTTCGTCTGCGTCCCACGCCGGATAGCTCGCCATGGCCAGTTAATGCTGCGGATGAAGCCATAACTTCTCCAAGGGCACCCGCTCTGCCCGGCAGAGACTATTTGACTCTTTCGACGTTTGTCCCGCTGTCCTCTTTGGCATATATCCTCGTCCGCCGCCCGTCCGCTTGCCCACTGGCTATCGCGCGCTTTCGCCCACCATGGCAACCAGCGGCACGCCGAATAATCAGTTTCTCGCGCCCCCGGCCGTCACTGCTCTGAGGCAGGAGGCGCGGGCCATTGATCCGAAATTTCCACCCATGGTCCGTTCCCTGAGCGATGACATGCGGGAGGAACGCGAGGACTTGAAGCAGGCTGCGGAGCACACAGTGAATGTCATCGCTGACCTGGACCTGGATGGCCGCATAAAATGGGTCAGTCCGTCGTGGAAACAGGTCATCGGAACCCGTCCGGACTCGGTTGAGGGCCGCTTGATCTCGGACATCCTGGCAGATAACAAAAATGCCTTCCGCGACGCGATCGAGTCCATGAAGGTGGATGACTCGCGCAGCCGATTCATCCGCTTCTCTGTGCGCATGGGACCTTATTCCACTTTGAAGTCGTCTTTGGATTCGCGGCCGTCGGCGCCAGAGTCAAGGTCTAATAAGGGGGGTGCTGTGAGCAACGCTGGGGTACAGTCTGAGGCACCAGAGGGCGACCGTGATGTCCTCGATATGGAAGCGCAAGGGATCATGGTGTTTGACCATTTGGCAGATGGAGAGAGTCATGTAAGTGTTCTCGAAAATGCAGTCTGCAACCAATTGTATTGACGTCTGACGTCTGATCGATTCCAGACAATGTGGATGCTGCGCCCATTCACCGAACCAAGAGAAGTGACAATCGATCTACCCCCTCTCCTAGTGGAGTCCCTTGGTGTTGGTGCGGAGGTATTGGCAAACTACTTGACAACACTAGCAGACGCTGCTGCCAATGAACCCGACCCCTCGAAGCATCCTGCCCCGACTCCCGTCTTGTGCCGGATCTGCGAACGTCAGATTACCCCGTGGTGGTTCGAGAAGCACTCCGATCTCTGTCTACAAGAACATCGTGCCGAGATGGATGTTCAGATTGCGCAGGAGAACCTCAATGAACATCGCAATGCCATTGTGAAAGTGCTGGATGTTCTCGAGACTCGGCAGAGCCGGCCGGTTACGAGTGACGGAAGTACTACTCCGGGGCTGCAGCCGGAGTACAAGGGCCTGCCAATTGGACCGTCCTCGGTCAGTTCAGCGCCGTCGTCTGGCTCCGCGTCCAGTTCCAGCTCGACCCTTGGTACTCCGCCCCGGTCAAGGGACCATTCACTTTCGGGCATCGGGCATGCTCGTGGTCGATCGTTCGCTGTGCGTCGGCCATTAACTCGCATTGTCGAGCTGATTCTCGATCTGTGTGACACAGCGCTGGAGATCAATATGCCGGTGATCAAGGACTCTCGTCCAGATAATGGAGGCGATTTTCGAACATTGTCACCGCAGTCTGAGTCTCGCATTTCGCAAGTCCTTCAATGGCAGTCCCCCAGTTCCAACACTTTGGAACAGGAGCAAGGCTTGGCTGTTTTGTCTGCAGACACAGAGCAGGTCGCCAAAGCGAAGGTGGATGTAGTTTACCGCCATCGGAAGATTGTCGAATATGCGGAAAGGATACGAATTGAATATACCGTCTTGGTTGAGGAGTGTATCACGGCAGCTCTGAGCAAAGCTGAGCGAATTGCTGCGGGTCAGCTGAGTGACTCCTCCTCATCCGAGGACGATGCCCAAAAGGACCTGGGCTCCTCCGGTCCGCCACAGAACCAAAGCCAAGAACCGCCGCCGTCTATGTCGGCATTGACAATGTCCATGCGCAACTCGCCCGAACTGCTTCAATCGCCTTATGGAGAAAGAAAGGCATCGTCAGCCGCCGTGTCTACCGGATCTAACAGCCCAATGGAGTGTCCTACACCCCGTTCGCATAAAAGTGCCGCTGGCTTACTGGGAACGTCACAGTCATCGCGGCGAGGCCATCCGCTGGCTGATGTGGATGCTAGCGAGACCAGCGACAGCAGCGCCGTCTCCGCTCTTCACGGCCTAATGCGGACAGACTCGCCTTCCTCTGAGAGGAGCTTTGACAGGAAACGCAGGAGCCTGGTTCTTCCTGGATTGTCCAGCTCCCCTCGTCGGCAACACTCTCCGGCCAGGTTATCTGGCCCGCATTCCCCGCTGCGGATGCCTAAACCTCGCCTTTCGAGCGGCGCGGACAGTTTACCTTCTCCCATGGCCTCGCCGTCGACGAACGGAGGAGAATTGGCGTACAACCACTACCGTCATCATCGTCGTCAATCGTCCGCAACTTCATCAGATGCGACAAGGCCGCCTGTTTCGCCTCGCATGCCGTCGGTCAGCCAGCCTCAACCTCGGCCGGCACCGCCGTCCATCAAGGACTTTGAGATCATAAAACCCATCAGCAAAGGGGCGTTCGGCAGTGTGTATCTGTCGAAGAAGAAGACGACTGGCGAGTACTTCGCCATAAAGGTATTGAAGAAGGCTGACATGGTTGCCAAGAACCAGGTTACTAATGTCAAGGCCGAGCGGGCGATTATGATGTGGCAAGGGGAAAGTGACTTCGTTGCTAAGCTCTATTGGACGTTCTCTAGCAAGGACAATCTTTATCTTGTTATGGAATACCTCAATGGGGGCGACTGCGCTTCCCTTGTGAAGGTCTTGGGAGGACTTCCTGAAGACTGGGCCAAGAAGTACATAGCTGAAGTCGTCCTCGGAGTTCAGAGCATGCATGGGAAAGGGATCGTTCATCGGGACCTAAAGCCCGACAACTTGCTCATTGATCAAACAGGCCATCTCAAACTGACAGACTTCGGTCTGTCCCGGATGGGTTTGGTGGGGCGGCAGAAGCGCGTGTTGAAGAGTCCGAATGAGCCAGCGCCTGACCTGCTCAAGCAAGGATCTTTCCCTCGAGCGACGACGTCTATTACTTCTTCTCGGTCTGCATCCTTCGATTTTCAGGGCAACGGCTCGCCAGGCTCCACCCCGCTGATCGCCCCGGACACTGCTGGCAGCATGAGCCAGCCGTCGTACTTCAATCTCAACCAAGGCGGCCTCAGCCGTCAAAGTTCTCGCCGGGAGTCTGGCTACCGAAGCGACAGCGTGGGGAGTGACACTCTGAGCACGATGTTCCGGACATTTTCCGTCAATGAGGGCAACGAAGCCCCACCGCCGTTGTCAGGCAGTTTGGCCGAGGAAGAGGCGCAAAGTGAAGCGGGCGAGTCACCGCGTTTGTTTCCTCTACAGCCAACTCCCAGCAACTTGGCTTCTTACGGGACACCACCGCAGCAGTCAATGATGCCTCCCCTGATGGCGCTCTTTGACCCCGAGGATCACAATAGGCGCTTTGTTGGCACCCCCGACTATCTCGCCCCCGAGACGATTAACGGAATGGGCCAGGACGAGATAAGTGACTGGTGGTCTTTGGGTTGCATTTTGTTTGAGTTTCTGTTCGGTTATCCACCATTTAATGCGTCCACACCGGACGAGGTCTTCGAAAACATTCTCAGCCGACGAATCAACTGGCCTGATGAACCCGAAGAGCTGGCAACGCTCGAGTCCATAGATCTGATGAACAAACTCATGACAATGAACCCGCGGGAACGACTTGGGGCTAATGTCGACGAAAGATATGCGAACGGAGGGGCTGAAATTCGCAGCCATCCCTGGTTCTCTGATGTCAACTGGGATACACTGTTAGAGGACAAAGCTCAATTCGTCCCGAACCTAGAAAATCCCGAAGATACGGATTACTTTGACGGCCGCGGCGCCACTCTCCAAGCATTCGATGAGGAATTGGAAGGGGATACCCGTTCTCCTCCGGAAGCCCCAGTGACAACCGGGCCGTATGCAGATCGTCCACACGATGCGCTATTCAAGGTCCGATCACAAGGAAGCTCGCTCAAGCGACCGCTGATACCCTTGCACATCCCCCCTCATGTCCGTGACCGTGACTCCCGGAGCAGACGGTTAAGTGAGCCTGCGCTTGCTGATGACTTTGGCAATTTCACCTTCAAGAATCTTCCAATGCTTGAGAAGGCCAACAAAGATGTGATTCAGAAGCTGCGCCAGGAGGCAATGCACAGTCAACAGCGTCAACCTACGTCAGCCACAGCACAGACACCAGGAGGCCCGTCCCCATCTGGACCTGCCCAGGAAGGTAGTCCAGCCTCCATGCCACTGCACCGACCCATGTCGCAGAACAAGGGCCATAACAGACCTTCATCTCCCTCCAGTCTGAGCCAAGCAAATTCGTCTCCCAGTCGCCTATCCCAGCCCTCATCTCCGCTCCTCGTTCAGTTCAGCACCGGGCACAACCATGAACGCAGAAAAACATCTGGCTCATCCTCGACCAACTCCCACCAGTCTAGTGGGTCTTTCCCACCTCCAAATGCAGACCAGAACCGTATGGCGAATTTGAAGCTTGCCTCAACGGCATCGTCTCCCATTAAAACAGGTCGAGCAACACACTCCCCGGACAAAGCGCTTCCTAATCAGCGACTTGGCGGTGGTCCGACGCCTCGAACGAGATCGCAGACAATTGGATCCCAAGACGGGGATGTGACGTCGCCGGCAAAAGAGTCGTTTGTGCCCGGCCATCACAAGCGTCGAAGTCAGTTGTTGGACGTTTCGCCATCTTCGTCCGACAATGAAGACCCCCGTACAAAGGCCCTCCTCAAAGTGCAGCGAAGACGCCAAAGTTCAAGGCGCCTCTCCCAGATTAATGTTCTTGACGGGCCGTTTTTCCGGCCCCTGGATATCCTTATCTGTGAGGATCATCCTGTGTCGAGACTGGTAATGGAGCGCCTATTCGAGAAGCTACGCTGCCGAACCATCACAGCCGCAGACGGAGCGGAAGCCATGCGGTATGCGCTGAGTGAAGTACAATTCGACATTATTATGACGGAATTCAAACTTCCTCAAGTAAATGGAGCGGATTTTGCGCGTATGGTTCGAGAAACGCGCAGCACCAACAGATACACTCCTATAATCGCTGTGACCAGTTATTTGAAAGATCTACCCGAGAACCATCCTTTCAACTCGCTGATTGAGAAACCTCCGACGTTAACCAAGCTTTCTGAGGCATTATGCAAATTTTGCCAGTGGAAGCCCCCGCCGAAGGATTATAATCCTTCCCAGTTACCGCCAATGCCTTCTTCTAATCTGCGTCATAACCCTCTGCATGCTGAAGCGAGTCCAAGTTCTGCATCATCGGGATTTGCACATATGCCTCCCAGCTCGTATCGAGGGTCCAGTCGTCAAGATTCGGTTGGCAGCAGCTGTTTTGGTGATATGGACTCCGTCAAGACTGACGATGTGCCTGTTATCATAAGTCGCCACAACGACGAATGCGGAGATGCCCAGGGCGGGCTTGGAATTTCAGATGATTCAATTACCGCCCAAGACACAACACAGCTGAAGTCGAATTCGCCTTCTCTGCCCGTTCCCCATTTGCTCCACACAACGTCGGCGCCTCCCGCTGTGGACCCAGTGACGGCCACGCCTCGGAAGCAACGGTCGAGTGAAGCCATCCAAGCGAAGAGAGAGTCGCTGGAGAAGAAGCGCCACGAAGGTGGGGAGTCTGGCGATGACGAGGACGAAGAGCTTGGCGACATCCAGCCTCGAACCCGCAGCCCACACGGTAGTAGAGCCTGCCGGCCTGGGTCTAAGCTGGGGGTAGAGATGATGAGGACAAACAGCCGAGGCAGCGTGGTCAGTGGGAGTGAAGAGGTGCTGAGGAAGGAAAGGGAGACCCTGGAGAAGCTCAAATGCAGAGGTTCCGAGAGCAGCGGCAGAAACGTGGACGACCCGTTCGCGTCCACTGACAACACGGGACTTGAAGCCAAATTCGAGGGCTTAAATGTCGGCGAAGACCCCGTTACAGACTCGATCAAGGAAGAAGTCAGTCCGAGAAACTCACCGCGACCAAGCCGGCCTTCCATGTCTCAGCGCGACACTGAGAGCTTCTCGGGACCTGTCACTCAAGGTCCTACAGATAAGCGTGAAGATCTCGACAAGGACCAGTCACCGCCAACAGTTACGCTGCCAGCAAGAAATAGGTTAGATCCAGGAACGGCCAACCCGATCACACCGTCTGCCAAAATGTCCGTGCCCGGCGATGTCAGCCCAACGCCAGACTCTGAAACAACGCCTCGTCCTTTGCAATCTCCTCTGCCAAAACCAGATTCAGAGGAGACCCCTCGGCAGGTTGACAGGGGTAGGTCGCATACACTATCTTGAGACATGGACGAATCCTTCCGAACTTCGCTTCCTGGCTGAGCTGAAATACCACCCGATCTCCTGTGGCCATTTTCTCAACTTTACATGTCCTACCTGCCATGTACCAATCTATTGCTGCCCAATGGCCAGGCAAGCATGTCATATTCTTTCTTACATACGTTCTCCTCATCCGAAAGTGTTACAAGCGGGTGTTCAGGTCTTTATTTTCGTTCTTTTTGGTCTTGTCTTGTCCTAAATAGCCAGGAGTCGTTCGTTCGCTTTAATCTCCTTTCTTCTTTTTGTCTGTATCATCATTTGTCTCTCTCCCTACCTATATTGCTTCTCACGTACTTCTACCTTATCCTTTCTGTATGTATGCCAAGATCGCGTGCTCCGGAGAATGGGTGTCGCGTCGAGATAAAATGGGATTTACCTAGAGATCTCGTGTAAGAGTATGATTGAACGGAGTATCGGTTTAACTTATTCTGCTATAGCGTGCATGCAGTGTATATTCATGGCGAAGGGGCCTGGCTGGCATACAATATTACTTTTATATGTTTCCTAAGGTTTGTAAAGCGGCACACCCGACCCCATCCAGAATATATTGATGGCTAGTAGACAGCCAGGATATGGAAAGTACGATATAGGATAATGCAAGGCTTCTTATTGCTAATTACTCAAATTATAATATGCACACCGAATGACAATTTAGAGCCAGGTACAGGTCAACAGAACCAAAGCACGTAACTGCGGCCGTATCACCGATGCGGGAACGCAAATAATACATAGACAGGGAAATGGATCGACGGCCTGGAAACCGGCCAGACAGTGGGTAGATACACTAAGATGGAAGAAAAGTAGATGAGAGCCCACGGTAGAGGCCTGTCATATCCCGTAAACATGGCACAGATGACAGCATGACAGAGAAGTGGCAGCGTAAGCGTGTGGCAGGTCAGCGTTTACTTTCCTTTCTCCACGTCCTCCCGTTCGCGGCTGACACTGCTTCGGTGACGGAAGAAGCGGTTGCGATGGACGGACGAGGAGATACTGCGAATGCTGTGGGAGTCGCCTGATCGGCGCGATTCCCGCTCTGGGACAGTGAGGTTGGAGCTGCGGCCGGGCGCGGGCGACGATTGGCTGCGCCGTTCTTCCTCTTCCTCGCGCTCTTGCATGCGGCGCATGGCCGCCTCGCGATTGGACTCGCGGACGATGGAGCTGACACCGCTTGTGTTGTCACGGTCTTCGAAAACATCGCCGACCATATCCTCTCCCGTCATTTCGCGCACAGTCGATGAGAAATCGACATGCTTGCGAGAAGTCGCAGCACCGCGCGCGCGCATAGCGGCAGCATCCGAGCCTTTGCGAAGAATGGATGGGTGACGCGCGGAGCTGGTGGCACCGCTGTCCTCGGCAAGGTCGCCAGAGTCGCCAGATACACCGGTTGCCGGCGCAGGGCCATCGTCGCCGCTTGGCGGCGCAACCGTAGCTTGCGGCTGACCAGTAGAATGGAGGTTGAAGGGGAAGTTGACATTTGCGCCCGGGAGATTGACACGAGGGCCTTCGATGCCGAGCTCTTGCAAAGCTATTGAGAGCATGCAGACAAACTTGTTGCGTCGTATCAACCGCAGCAGCTCATTTTGAATGTTTGTCTTATAGAAGAAGACAACGTTGATAGAGATCGAGTAGTTCTCGGTCACTTCGCGCATTTCCGTAAGAATGTTGGTCTGGTATTCGCGCTTCTCGCTCCGAACGAACTCCAGGAGGCGCATGCGAAGGAGGTCAATCTGGTCCAAAGCTGTCCCGAATTTAACAATAATGGGAATGACTTCAGCGAGGCTGCCCGAGCGGCGAACGTTAAGAATGAAGAGAGTGTTAAGGTAGCTGTTGGGCGCCTGGACAATGTGACCTTGCATCTTCTTAAACTCGGTGTAGAGAAGAGCGATCTGCTTGACATAATAGTCATCACCGAGGCCGTTATCACCGGTAAAGCCGTAAATCCTGACGCGGTCGCCAACATCAAACGGATGCTTGATGAAGACAAAAACCACGGATTGAAGGAACTCTTGTCCAGTCGCAGAGAATAGCCAGGACAGTGCGAGAATAGCGGAGCCCGCCGAGGTCAATACCCCAGCAGCGGATGCCGAAATCAAGGACAGGAAGACGAGCAGGACGATGATAAACACAAAAAAGGACAGGACACCGTCCAGCCTCCCCACCACCGAGTCGAGATCCTTTAGAGAGGCCGTGATGGATTTGCGATCCCGACCGACCTCCACACAGACGGACTCCAGTTCTTCCATCGAGATGTCACCATTCAAATCCTTGTCGAACATCGCGAAGGCCGCCTCTGCCTCTTCATCGTTGTCAAACGCCTCTTTCAAGTCACTAGCGAAGACGGTATCAACGCCGTCGCGCACAAAAGTTCGGTAGAGCCGTCGGGCAAGAACCTGACTCCCGGACGTGGTACGAAGTAGAGTCAATACGACTGAATGAGGATGGGTACTGTTTATGGCTTGGCGGCCCGCGAAGTCGGCGACAGCAGTACCAGCCACATCGCCGACCTTGTTCAAAGCCCCCTTGGCCGATTTTTGAGCCTGCTTGGCGTACTTCAGTGGCGTCTTCATCCCTGACCCGCCGGAATCATTCTTCTCTTCAAAATCCTCGTCCCTGTCGGTGATTTTCGTCATTGAGAAGGCATATAGTTTGGCCAAGCTCCCAATTTGGAATTTGTTGATCTCGATCCGGTCAGCGTAGGTGCGCATATGGAAGCTCATGGCAATGAGCTGGATGATGAATTTCTCGACCAGGTTTACAATCGTCCAGACAAAGACGCTGATAATGATCTTGTTGAAAGTCTCCTCCCACTCGCGAGTGTCATAGGGAGGAGTGATGTGGTGGTTTTTCATGGTGGGCAGGAAGGAGACTTCCACACCCAGAAACCAAAAGAAGAGAGTGGCGGGAAGCTCCAATTGTTTAGCCACATCGCGCCATTTTTTGGCATTGTTAGTGAATACACTGGCGAGGATGCCCAAAGGACCGGGGATACATTTCGCGACAATCTAGAAAAGATCACCAATAATTAGCTGAGCTCAGAACAGGACAGCAGGAGCACGCACTCTTCCCGCCCACAGGGTCAGCCAGAAGATCTCCAACCAGATCGAAAACCAGAGCAATGAAACGCCACCGACAGTGGCATTGGGGAAACGCAGGGCGCCGAGGAGTAGCGGTATGAGCAAGATGACCACGACGGGCAGGATGTAGGTGAGATAGCGCAAAATGAAACTTGAGCCGTGAAGCTTCTTTATGAACTTGGCGAAGTTGGTGGTCGGGTCCTCGGGGGGATTAAAAAGGGCAGCCTTCTCATGCAACGGGTTCGTGGTCATTTCAAACTCATCGACATGATGGTGGGACCGCCGAGAAGTGTGGGAAGTGGTAGACTTCCTGTCGCCTTCTTGATTGTCCTCATGGATGGAGCGGGACGCAAGGCGCTCCGCCTCGAGCACGGCTAGATCATCTTCGAAACGCATTCGCTGCTCACGAGCCACCGACGGCGACCTTGGGGGAGCAGTGTCTGGCTCCAGCGACGGGTCGATTTTCAGATGATTCCCATAGTTGCTTCCAGAGTTGATATTGGTATCATCGTCGGACGCCGGAGAGATATCATCGTTATAGTTGTCATCGTGCATTCGGGGGGCGCGCCGTTCGTCCACGGGGGTTGACATGCTGGCACGTACCAATTGGCGATGCAGAAGTGGCCGAACGCAGCGAGTGAAGCAGAGAAAACGTATTCAGTCTGCAGAGCGAGGCGAAAATGATTGTCAGGGGACGCGCACGGGACCGATAGACGTACGAAGCGAGCGGAATCTATTGATCGACACTGGGCAGAGATGGAATTGTTCGGGGAAAAAAGAAGGACAGCTGACCCAGCTGAGGACAACGGAAGAAATGGGTGAGAGCAAAAACCTGCATAGGTAGGAGAAGTGCAGTATATTGGCAAGCAAAAAGGCGTAGGTTGGAGAGGGCGAATGGGACCAACAGATCAAAAAAAGGGCGACAGTTGACGGCTATAGATGAGGTGGAGTGTGACACGGCTAGCTAGCCTGGAATGCCGGATGTCTAGGGCGATCGAAAACAGAAGGCCAATGCGAGGGAAGCGAGTGGAGAGCGTGAATCAGAGATTTTGCAGTCCAGACCGAGGGACAGAGAATCTGGACCAGCTGTCGGGGATTTATGGAGTATCATGGGTGCCACCAGGTGGCGACAAGCACTGCCGGACCGGCATGGAGCGGAAGAGGCTTGAGGACCAAGCTGACGGCCATTGGAGCCGTGGTAGGGAAGCAGAAAGGTACAAGGGGACCTGGACCAGAGAGATGGCAGAGGTGAAGATGAAGGTGAACGAAGCTGCGCGATGCCGGCGGTCCGTGTAAAGACCAGGCGCCTCGTATGCACGTTGTTCCGGCATTGTTATGCTGCTTATGTAAACTGTACAACTAGTTATACATGCAGTATTTCCTCGTCCCAGCTCGACAGCTCGATCCTCAGCCGTCTCGTGTCGCATGCGCTGTGCACCTGTACGGAGAACGACACCATGCAGTACCTACTGACAGTAGCACACACTGGATGCTGTAATGCCCGAGATAGTGGACGGCCGGCCATCCATGCGTGAGACAGGATGCCGGTGCTATGACTCCGAATGACAGATGCATTACTATACCTTCATGCTACCGATTCTGCTGGCTCCAACGTTGCTATTTAGCGCTATCAAGTACACGAGGAAGAGACAGAGAGAGGAGAGGAAGAAGCAGCCGTATCACACCGTTTTAGGTAAGCAGCAGCGTCAGGGGCGCTCTGAGTCCGCTGATTGGCCGGGCTTTGTTTACCCACCGTTCTCTCTCGCTCTCTCTGTCTTTGTGTCTTCCTGTCTTCCTCTCTCCTTCTTCTCGCTCTCGCTACTCTCTCTCCCCTCCATCTCCATCTCTCTTCTCGCCCGGTCGTCTTATCTTGACGCCTGGCTGTCGCTCTACTCTTCTCCTGCCAATTCTCTACCTTGTTGCCTACTATGAGAGGAGAGGTGCGTCCCATCAAGTTCTGCCCCGTTTATTTACCCTCCCCCGCACAACTCCCCTGAACCACTATCATATCGTCCATATCGAAACCCCCCCCTTCCCCCCTCCCCCCAATGCCAACCCCAGCATCTTCAGCTGTCATATCTCGACTTCTCACCATGACTCTTCCTTCTTGTCTGACGCGTCTATTCTCTAGGTCTGTCACATTCACATCGGCCAGGCTGGTGCTCAGTTGGGCAACAGCGCTTGGGAGCTGTAAGTCTTCACCGCTTTTTATTTTATGCCTCCACCGCCCATGCTCAACGCTCGTCTAATCCAGGTACCTACTCGAGCACGGCCTCAAGGCTGACGGTCGCCTTGACCCTGAGGCTGTCGACGAGTACGGCCAGAGCGGTTCGTTCGAGACCTTTTTCACCGAGACCAGCACCGGCAAATACGTCCCCCGCTCCATCTTCGTCGACCTTGACCCTTCGGTGCGTATTCCCGGCAAATTGTTGCTGCAAGGATGCCTATCTGACATTCCCAGCCCATTGACGAGATCCGCACCGGCCCGTGCCGCCAACTCTACCACCCGGAACTCTTGGTCAGTGGCAAGGAAGACGCCGCCAACAACTGTGCGTTCAAAGTGGTCCGCCGAATGAGGAGGAGCGCTGACCAGTTATAGATGCCCGTGGTCACTACACCATTGGAAAGGAGCTTGTCGATGATGTCATTGACCGAATTCGTCGCGTTGCCGGTAGGTTTGCCATCGACTGTCGGAAGTTCGGCTCCAACTGAGTTTTGTCAGACAACTGCGCGTCCCTGCAGGGGTTCTTGATCTTCCACTCCTTCGGTGGTGGTACCGGCTCCGGTTTCGGCGCTCTTCTGCTCGAGCGTCTCTCCACGGAGTATGGCAAGAAGTCTAAGCTGGAGTTCGCCGTCTACCCGTCGCCGCGCGTGTCGACCGCTGTCGTTGAACCGTACAACGCCGTTCTGTCCACTCACAGCACCATTGAGAACTCCGACTGCACCTTCCTGGTGGATAACGAAGCTGTGTACGACATCTGCCGCCGCAACCTGGATATTCCTCGTCCCAGCTATGAGCATCTCAACCGTTTGATTGCCCAGGTTGTCAGCTCCATTACTTCCAGCCTCCGCTTTGACGGTGCCCTTAATGTCGACTTGACCGAATTCCAGACCAACTTGGTGCCGTTCCCTCGTATCCACTACCCCTTGATCTCCTACGCCCCAGTTGTCTCCAACAACCGCAGCTCGCACGAGAGCTTCAAGGTGCAAGATCTTACCTTCCAGTGTATGTATCCCCCACTGGTTATGTATGGCCTTGTCCGCAGCAATCACTAATTCTGTGTAGGCTTCGAACCCAACAACCAGATGGTCGTTTGTGATCCTCGCAATGGCAAGTACATGGCTGTGGCGCTGTTGTACCGTGGTGATACGGTTCCCCGCGACTGCAACCAGGCTGTTGCCTCTCTCAAGGCCAAGGCTTCGTTCAACCTGGTCGAGTGGTGCCCCACTGGCTTCAAGATCGGCATCAACTACCAGAAGCCCATGCGTGTTCCTGACAGCGAGCTTGCGCCCGTCGACCGCTCCGTCAGCATGCTGTCCAACACCACCTCCATTGCCGAGGCCTGGGGCCGTCTTGACCACAAGTTCGACCTCATGTACTCCAAGCGCGCTTTCGTTCACTGGTACGTTGGCGAGGGCATGGAAGAGGGCGAGTTCTCCGAGGCTCGTGAGGATTTGGCGGCTCTGGAGAAGGACTATGAGGAAGTTGCAGCCGACACCATCGAGCCTGACGCCGAGGAGGAAGTCGAATACTGATTTGAGGTCAGTTGGCCAATTCTCGCCGTCATTCCTTTGTGTCTTGATTTCCCCTTAGTTCAAAATATATCCCGTCCTTTTTCTCTACGACACCCCCTTCTGTTCGTGCTGCCCAGCGATGCTTTGTGCCCCTATTGGTGAACTGTTACGCACCAGAGTAAGATGAATACAATGAATGGATTTTAATTCTCCTATCCGAGTTCAACCAGTGGGCACTTTACGGGGCTGGATAAACAGCCAGCTAGGAAATTAGCCAAGGTCATAGATGGTCTAGAAAAGGAACTCTTATTATTATAAATTGATATCCATCTCTCGCAGCGCCTTCAAAGACCTTTCGTAAGTCCACATGGTCACTGCACTGGCCGGCGCGGCCTTGAAAAGGCTGACTGTCAAGCCCCGATACAGACCCCTCAAACCATGGGTCCTCAGAATCAAGCGAATTGTACTGGCAACGCCCTGATACTCCGGGATATTGCGATGCACATACCGCGACCTGGTCGGGCCCTGGACCTGCAGCCTCTTCCTGACCAAATCCAGAGGGAACACGCCGGTCTTCGCGAGGACACTGGCCACGACGCCGGCGGCGGCATCCCCAGACCCAAACGGCATATGGTCGACGGACAGGAACACGGGCCGCAGCGACTCGTACGTCGCAAAGAACAGCCCCATATACGGCACGATCTGGGCCACCGCCGCGCTGCAGCCCCGGAAGAAGCCCAGCCCGCCCTCGTGCCGCGCGATGTCGCGGATCGACGTCATCAGCGACCCGTACACACGGTCCGTGCCCTGGGCGGCGAAGCGCGTGCGCAGCAGGTCGAGCGGGTATGCGCTTGTCGTGGCCAGCCCGCCAGCGGTGGCGCCAGAGATGAAGGACTCGACGGGCTGTGGGAGGCGCGGGGAGAGGGTGGACAGGACTTGGGTTGTGCTTCTGTAGGCGGCGAATTGGACGGCGCCGTAGCTACGTACATTAGCTCGGCGGGGACGTTGCCTTTCCAGAGGCCCTGGAGAGGGGGGTTAGTTGGTTTTTCTGTTCGGGTGAGGTACAGATAGGGAGGAGGGCATACCGCCAGCCCTTCCTCCTTCATAATCGCCCGCATCGTCGAGATCGTCCCCTTGTACACGGGACCCTTCACATCGCGATGAGACACCGGGTCCGACAGCGAGTGGACCTGCAGCTGGAGTCTGATTTTGACGACATCGAGAGGCGCAACGCAGAACCTAGGGCCAGGGTCAACATCGGCGCTACCCGAATTACAGTAGGAGGGAGCACATACCGCGAGACAAGGCCGGCAATACCGCCCGCGAGAACGACCTGTCCGCGCGTGCCCTAGACCCAAAGCATACCGGTGAGCTGGAGAGCGCCATTGGACAGAGAGAGCGAGGCTAAGACGGAGCTAACTAACCTCATCCTTGAGGTGCTCTCCCCCGGCCGACATGCATGTGATAGATACCGCGAAGGTTCCGACTTTAGCACTGAGCGTTGTCAGGCCAGCTTCCGGTCATTGGGCGAGAGACCGAAGGCTGGAGAAGGGATCGAGAAGAGTAGTTTGTAGTAGTAGTTGGCGGTGTCAGGAAAAACAAAAGTCTGCGGTACATCCGAAGTTCCGCCGGACATTGCCGACTTGTGTTTGCATTGTTTGCGTTGATCGTGTCCTTTCTGCCAACCCCACAACTTCTCTCCATTTGCTTCCAGAGACTCATCCCAATTCCCATTGTCCACCATGCTGCGCTCTCTACAGCCCGTCATTCGGCCTCGGAGGACCGTTCCCTCGGTCCCAATCGTGTCTCGTCCCATCGCGTCTGTATCTACCAGTGATGCCACTCCAGAGCGCCCTGTCACGCAGACGAAGCCATCGTACGCGAAGCAGAATCGAGACCCCCAATTCAAGAGGACGAGTCTACCGGCCACAGTTACTGGGGATAGACCTGGAAACCCACCCACTCTGCAGTCAGCGTCTATTCAGCGTAAACTAGAGTCAATGGGCTATGCTGCTGAGCGGCACGGCCTTTGGGTCAAATGGGGCGAAAAATCAAGGTGGTTGAGCTACACCTGGTTGCGCGAGGGCTGCAAGTGCACGCAATGCGTGGACCAAAGCACGAAGCAGCGCAGCTCAATATGGTGGCAATCCCGCGCGATATTGCCGCGGATTCCGTCCAATGGGACGGCCGGCAGCTCGAGGTACGCTGGAAAACAGACATCGAGGGCTATACGAATCACGTTACCAAGTACAGCGCCGAGTACTTGTTTGATCGCAGCGTGAAGAAGTCAGACGTCGGCTCCTTGAGGTTCAGGGTCAATTGGAATAAGCGAAAGATGGCGGAATTGCAGCACTGGATTTCGTTCGAGGACTACATGAACGACGATGCCAAGTTCGCAGTCGCGATGCGCCAGCTCTCAATCCTGGGTATGGTCTTCGTCAAGGATATCCCCGACTCGCGCGAGATGGTCGAGAAGGTCGCGACACGCATGGGTCCATTGCGGAATACCTTCTACGGTCCGACGTGGGACGTGCGCTCCGTCCCTGATGCCAAGAACGTCGCGTACACAGATAAGCCGCTCGAATTTCACATGGATCTTCTCTACATGAACGAGCCGCCAGGATTCCAGTTGCTTCACTGTCTCCAGAACTCCTGCGAGGGCGGTGAGACGTTGTTCTCTGACACCTTCCAAGTTGAGAGGCGCATGCGCAATAAGTACCCGGACGATGCTGACCAACTTGCGGAGACGGAACTGTGCTACGAATACGCACACGATTATGCCAACTACAAGAATACCTGGCCGGTTCTGAACTACACCGAGCTAAAGAACAACAAGATTCTGCGCAACGTCAATTACTCCCCTCCGTTCCAGGGGCACACCTCGACAGCTACTTGGCGTAAAATGATGGAAAGAATGCGTAAATCGCCCAGTCCTTTGGGGAGATTCGCCTCGATTCTGAAGTCTGAACAAAACGTTTTCGAGACGAAGTTGGAACCTGGCCAGTGCGTTATTTTCGAGAACCGCCGCGTGGCTCATTCCCGCAACCAGTTCAACGCCAGTAGCGGCCAGCGGTGGCTCGCTGGCGCCTATGTCGACGAGGATGCACTTTTTTCGCAGTTCGCTAGATGTGCACGCGACCATCCGGAAGCCTGGGAGAAGACTTTTGCAGATATAACCACGACATCCAAATCCGTTGGGGCTGCCGCGCGGGAGGAGACAAAGGAACAGCTGGATGGGGCCAAGTGAAGAATGCTGCTCTAGAGGGAGATGTCGAGACCCAGGAAAATGTTGCTTTGAAGGCATAACATGGACATTAAGTCTTTGCATACATGTATAACTATGTATCCAAACGAACGATTCGTATCTATCACTTGACCACTTGTCATCGTGAACCCCATATGGATTCGCAAGACATGGATATGATATGTAAGACATTATAGAAATGAACTAGCTCTCACCGCTAGGCTGGCTCTCAGCAGGTAATGCAGGAGGGCGCGGCAGGACGTTTATCTTACGCAGCAGCAGCCGAAGCCTTGTTAGCAGAGTAGTCATTGAGAAAGCCGGGATCATTGTCAATTTCCTCGCGAACCTGGACACAGCGAGAGAGAGGGCAGTTAGCAACAAATCCAGACACAGCAAAGACACAAGGGCAGCAATTGCGCAACGTACAATATCCAGCCCCCCAACAAGCTCGCCGCCCACCCACAGTTGCGGGAAAGTTGGCCACTCGGCGAACTCCTTCAGACCCTGCCTGACTTCCTCATCGGCCAGAATATTAAAGAACCCATACTTGACGCTCCGCTCGCGCAGAATCCCCACCAGCTGCCGACTAAACCCACACTGCGGCGCCGACGGCGAGCCCTTCATAAACAGCATCACAGGCGCCGCCTTGACGAGCTCCGCGAGGCGCGCAAACAGCGCCTCCTGAGACTGTCCCCCTCCAGCGCCTTCCGGGGCCTGCGTCGCCATCGCCACAGGTGGGTTTTCCCCCTCGCGCGGGGCAGCCGAGAGCGGCGGGGGGATATTTGCGCGGGACCCGGCCCCTCCAGCCCCTCCTTGTGCGCCGCTACCGCTGCCAGCGCCGGCGTGCCGCTCAACAGCGGCGCGGACCTTGACCGCGTCGCTCCCGCTGACGGACTCGAGGATCTGGCCGTCGCGCAGGACAACGACGAAGGGGACGGCGGAGACGTCGTAGTCCTCCGAGATGTCGGGGAGTTCTTCGGCGTTGATGCTGAGGAAGGAGATGGACGGCGGGTTTGAGGGCGGGTACTGCGAGGCGATGGTGGAGACGACGGTGCGCATGTGCGTGCAAGGCGCGGCCCAGGTGGTGTGGAAGTACAGGACTGTTAGGGTGGAGGGCGGGAGG
>RAQS01000269.1:0-27165 GCA_003698115.1 Aspergillus sp. HF37 | reverse complement strand
CCCACCCGCCCCTTCTCCTCGCCGCTGTCTCGGCGACGAGGGCCGTCGTCTTGAACGCGCATCCGCGGCTGTGGCGATGGCGTGCGGAGGTTCTGAGCGGGCTGTGTGCGTGCTGGGGACATGTTCTCGAGGAGAGTCGTGGTGGGGACTCGGGGAATGCTGTTCTGGGAAAGGTGAAGAAGGAGCTCTGCGGCGTGGTTTTCTTGTTGAGGTTTGCCCTGGAGAATCCATCCGCGCTTGTTGAACACGAGCCTGGGGTGCGCGAGGCGAGGGTGAATATCTCGGCGGAGTTGGAGGGTCTGGTTCGGGCGGATGGCGCTTTGGCTGGGTTGCTTGTTTGTGAGGTTGATTCGTGCGATGGGAGTTATTTCGGCGAGTGAGTGGGTTGGGTTCATGAGAAGAAGTGTACGGGTTCTGATGGTATACGGAAAACTCGCCTGGGTATCTAACAACTACGGAGTAAATAAAACGACGCATAGATTACAGATCAACCCGCTGCTTAAAAAGACTCTTCCCCCGCAACCACTGCCGATACCGCTTATACCGCTTCTTCTCATAGTCCTCCGTCGCAACCGTCAGCCCTCCCTCGGAGACATTCAGGAACTCCGCGTACGCGGCGGAGTTATCCTCCGCCGTAGCCTGGAGACTGCCCTCTTCGACATTGATCTTGTTGGCGTACTCGAAAAGGTCGAGGTTGGATCTGCGCGCGCGGACCGAATCGGCCGTGATCTCGTCGTCCGAGGTGACCACCAGCGGCACTTTCAGTGGGTGGTTGATGTAGCGTTCGTATTCCTCGGCTTCGGTGGCGGTGACGGACGGGTTGAGCGAGTCTGTTACCAGCTGGCCGAGAGTCCACTGCGCGATCTGGGCTTTGCTGGGGGCCGTGTTGATTGGGGGAGGTTTGATGGGTTGGATGCGATGCGCTGGTTGCGGGGGCTGACCCTTGGGTCCTTTCATGATTCCTGCGAATGGAGGCCGCTTTTCGGCGGAGTGTTCCTGGCGAAGCCAGTTCTGGTTGGATGTAGTTGCTGGCCGGGTCGTCTTTTGTGAGCTGCTGGAGTTGTCGCTCACGACATCGGAGGGCACCTGGATCTTCACGCTCCGGTGCGGGTGTCGGTCCCGGGGTACATTTTCGTGCGTGATTCGAGGCACAAATGGACTGAGATCGTACTGTCCCCCCGACACTGAGCGGAATGGAAGGTATTGAAGGGTGGAGTTCATTTTGAACGAGAAGATCTTAGAGAACGACGATATGGCTAGCGGACGGTAGTACTCGAGCCAATAGTCGTCAAAGCGAGATAAGTTTTCCCTTGGTCGCTGAGGAGGAGGTGGCGCCTCCTTATCCTTCAGGTTCTCAGGCGTGTACCACTGGATGTAGTTAGGCCGCTTTTTGATCGACCAGGCCCTGGGATCGGCGTGGTGCAGGTAGTAGTCGGTGGAGAGATCCCACAGCATCGGCTGACCCTGGGAGTAGATATAATTGCCCAGGAACAGGTTGTACGCCTCTTGACGTTGAGCATCGAGGAAAGAATTGTTGTAGTATCTCTTGAAGCTCTCCACCATATCGCGTGAATGGCTTGTCCACTGATTGATCTTGCGGTACGTTGCCATAGTATTGACCAAATGCGATCCTCCATACTGAATAGCAATCGTGTCGCCATGGTCGTGCCACATGTTGGTAAAAAGATTGACCGCATCAGTGTCATATTCCACTGTTGTCCCATCGATGATCCCGAGATCATGAAGCTGATGACCGAGAGCTCGCTTTCCAATCACAAACTGGGCAGCATTTGTGCGGTCAAGACAGTCTATGCAATTCGTCCTCGCGATGCCATTCTGAAGCCTCAGGCCGGAAGGCGCATCGTGTCCGTTGCTGAAGAAACCGGTATTCGGTAGTATTTCACCCCCAATCTCCTCCAGCGTTGCCATCACATCCTGGTCGCGGCTTTTTGATGCCCGGCTCATGTCCCAAGAATTGTACATAATCTTCTTACCCTCGGGGAGAAACTGATTGAGATAGTTGATGGCATTGGTGTACTCTTTGAGAAGTTTCGACTCCCGTGGCGTTCGTTCTCTGAACTTTATCAGGTTCAAAGCGTAGATCGGGGCGCCATATCTCTCAAACAGATTATCAAAGTGGAGCGCCGCTGCGGAGTAGAATGGATCAACGAGGTTCAGCTCAATGTCCGGCTTCGGGGACACTCCGGTATTTTCTTGCGTCCAGTACAGAGGAATACTGCCCCGATGCTGGACATAAGAGGTATATTGAGGATTCTCATAAAGGCCTGGGCCAGCAGCGTGAAACGAGGTTGTCGTTTGTTCTGACACAATCTGCTCTGTCTCGACATCATTGGCAACGTATCCATGGTCATTGGCTCCGCGCTTTAGGAAGCGGGCACCAGCAAAGAACCGGGACCGACGAGCGACGATGGCCATGTAGACTAGTCTGCCATACACGGACATCTTTGCTTGGTCCACATAACCGTGAATTATGGGAAGACACCACCGGTAGGGATCCTTCAGGGTTGCGATGGCTGGGTTGAGAAGGTGATGGTTCCAGATGAACATCGTATTAAAATCAAGCGGGAGGCCGCCCGGACGCCCATCATGATGGGCTTCGCGCTCCCGACAGATGTTGGCCTGCAACGTTCGCGTAATATCATAAGAATAGCTGAAATAGAAGGAACGGGTCAGGTCGAGGTTGTTCAGTATGGCAATATACCTCGCTTCCTCTTGGTTATCCGGCCTTGACCAGGTGGCACTGGAAGTTGTCAATGAGATAAGTTCAGTTCCGTCAACCTTGTAGACATAGTGACCGCCCAGCATGGCCACCTGGCTTCGTTTCGTGACAAGGAGCATGTAGTAAGCACCGGTAAACCTGATAAACCCCAGCAAGGCCCACGCACTACATTTCAGTTTCAAGCCACCAGAACTCTTATTCCCGTCGTCGATGGCATCGAGCAATTGGCTCATCTGTCTTTTTGTGTAGACAATGTCATCCTCCGCAATGGTCAACTCGTCACCAGCCTCCGCGGTGCGGTCGATTTTCAAAATTCTAAAGCGAGTGTCGGACAAGTCCATGCCAACTATGTAGAATCGGGTGGCCGTCTCGTACAAGGAGAATTTGTGCATGCGGTTCATCGGCTCTTCGTCCCCGGGATCGCAGAACACTGACCGGTGTTTCTGCGCCGAAGTTGGCGCAGGGTCGCGCTCGAACGATGTTGCGACGTGAGGGTCCTCATCTTCGCCATTGTCGCCATCCTCATTGGGGTGGTCTCCGGACGGGGGGTTGTAAGATAACTGGGGAAACGGGGGGCTGGGCGAGGGAGTCTCGGGGGGTCGTTCTTGCTTGTCGGCTTGCTGATTTACCTCCTGGCCTGCAGGACCGATACTCGGAATAAGGGACGCCGGTGACGCCGGGTTTTCTGCAGCCGCATGAATGGTGTCCGATGTGGCATTCGATGGATCGCTGGTAATAGACGGGGATTTCGAGGCATCGTCGTCATGGTTGTCTCCACCGGGGACTCTCAGGTGAGAGGTTTCGTCAAAACTCTCCATCGAGGAGGCACGCTGGAGACCAACGTCAGCTCACCAGAAGGCTGGATGGGTAGTTGTACCCGTGAAGCCGGAGAATGGAATGGATGGATTGTCGACGTAGTTATGCACCCCGCATTACGTAAATATATGCATGTTTAGTAATTATACAATTATACACTTTCGGAGCGCAAAATGAATAGCTTAAACCGCAACCATCTGGCAGGAATAGTACATAGTAGTATGGCAAAAAGAAACAGAAAATAATATAATAAAGAGAGCCAGGTTCAACGGAAATACCAGGCGGTTATAGGGGCTAGCCCTAACTTGGTTAGTCTGGCCCAAACCTGTTTTATACAACGTCTCCTAAACCCGAGGCTCTCGTCTTGTTTGCTGCCATCCATGTCGGAGAACAACACGTCGATATTCAAATCCTTGCTACCCTCCTCTTTAGGGGGGCAGTCTAAGGCCGCAGCCGACAGACAGTCTCAAGATAACGGTATGTGGAGTGTCGGTGATGTAGGGTAAAGACCAGGGCCACCCACCTCCTTCAGGCTACTATCTATTGACCGTTTTTCTTTTCTTTCCTTTTTTATGCACGCCACTTTGTTATGAAACTGTCCGGACATCGTTGATATGACTTCCTCCATTGGCTGACCTTGTCTTGCTGGCTGCGTCAGAGGGTCAAACCTCGAAGACATCAAATTCTTTTTTCAAGAATCCTTACGCGCGAAGGCGACAGCAAGTCAGGCAAGCACAAACGTGTGTCCTATCCCGATATATTCTGGGCAACATCTAATCTGTTCAAGGAAATACCGAGAAAGAAATCAGAACTATGCAAAGGCGCTCGAGGAAGAGGTGGACCGTCTCCGGGAGTTGAGGAGCACGAATAAGCAATATAAGGAGGCAGAGTCTGAAAACCGGATTCTCCGGGACCTTGCGGCGTCCAATGGCATTTCCCTTCCAGAGAGCAGTAGCCACCAGAGCCAGTCTACAGACAGGGCCGCAGAGCTGTCATTGATCGGCCCTCCTGGTCCACAGCAATTTCTACAAGCCCGGCCTTCAGGTGATGCATATCAACAAGATGTTCAAGACTCAGGTTTGCGTTTCTTCAACTTGCCGCGGGACACGGTAATGACCTATGTCAACCTCTAGGCACACAGCATGGTTTTGATGTGTCGACGAAAGGACACATCTACCATAATCCGCACCTTGATACTGATCTGACTGGATTTGACTTTGTTTTGATGTATGCGTCTTACTCGTCCACGGGCTTGAGGCTAACTAGCATACAGGCTAGAGCAACCGTGTCTAGAGCACACGGGCCATCCTGCTATGGCCATGATGCCCGATCAGCCATCAGGGCACACCATGACCCTCCAGGCAGCATCGCTTGCCTACGCACCAACGTCGCCTGCCACACCCGATTCAACCTGGAAAGTGCCCACGGCGGAAATCGAGCGGCTACTTGAATTGTCGAGTCATCTGGAGCTCACCTACGAACTCGCTCCTATCCAGGCATGGGACCGGATCAGGAAACACCCGCGGTTTTCGGAGTTGACGCCTGAAAAATTACAGGCGTTGGTGCACAAGCTGCTCCAGGAGATAAATTGCTACGGGTAAGGATATTCTATGACTTCTTGGGACGAACCGGGTTAATTCTCCTGACAGGTTTGGGGGCGTGATGAGGGAAACGGTCTTTACCTCGCTCCTGGCGGAATATATCCCGTAGCTTCTGGAGCAGCAATGAGATAACTCTTGAGCAGAATGGTCGGTTTGATATGCTGGGCTGGGGGTTCAGAACATTGCCCGACTTGGTATAGTGATGCTTTGGAATCATGGTTTCCTTAACAGGAGTAGTCCAAACCTTATGTTATAAAGCAAAAACAGGTCCCTAACAGGTCCCTCGCAGTCAAAAGAATATCCTCAGCATAATCACGGCACATCCACCTCCAACCCCTCCACACCCACCTCTCTAGCCCTCTCTCGCAGCGCCTCTAGAAACCTTCCATAATCCCGACGCACCCGAGCGAGGTCCTCTGACGTCAGCAACATCTGGAAGGACCCCGACTCCCCATCGTTGGCTTTGGCAGCCTCCACAACCACAGCCGGCGTCTCGACTCCCTCCTCCTCCATCCACCGAGCCAGCCCCGCCGGCTGCTCATCAGTATGCACCTGGGCCACTGTAACATTGCGGATGCGCGCCTTCGCGGCCGCCCACTCGGGGCTTTCGGTCAGGCTGAGAGACGGCCCGTGTGTGAGTTCGCAGGCTGCGCAGGCCGGGCGGGAACAAGAGTCCGGGCGTGTCAGCTTGCGGTAGGCGTAGTCGACTTTGCCGAAGAGGGTTGATTTGGCGTTGTAGATTATGTAGAGGGTTGGTTGGTTGGCGGGCATGTCGGGTAGGTCTAGGGAGGAGATGGGAGTTGTGTAAGAAGTTGGGATGTATGGGCTTGAAACACACTTAAGTACTAAGGTCTGCGTTGGGAGAGAGGCTACTTAAGTTAATGCAGCGCTTATTTAACTGCCAGTGTTAGTACCTATCTGCGTCATCCAAGAACCTACATCGACAACCTACAACCCGACATGGATAGTGCGCGAACACCGCAGTTTCACCCTGGGAGAAGCCAGACCGTGCTATCCACACTCTCTCAGAGCCTGTCCTTCCATGCCTCGCCGCAGTCCTTCCTGTCTGCCCCTAGTAGCTCGGCAGACAATAACACCACCACTCACCCAACTACCATCCCCAACCTAGTCCGCGCCAAAATCCTGAATCGTGACGTGACGGTTATCAGCTCCTACCAGCACTGCCGCCAGATTCTGCATGCCACCAAGGGCGACGCGACACCAGCAACGAGTCTCGTCGCCGCCCGCGACGGCGGGCCTGTGCCCCCAAACACCTTTACAGTCGCCCCGGCCTACCATGAGCTGATGGCTGATTTCTTCCCCGCGCCCAATCTCCTCCTGCTCGATGCACCGCAGCACCAGTCAGCGCGGCTGAGATGGGAGGCGCAGATGGCGGACGTGGCCCCGCAGATTCCCTCGCTGGTCCGTGACTGTGTCCGGCGGCATATGGCCGCGTGGGCCGACGGAGGGACAGTTGACCTGTACGAAGACATGAAAGACCTCATCTGGGAGATCCTCTTTTCTGTATTCCTGAGCCTGTCGCCGAGCTCAGGCGACAAGTACCGCACGTTCGTCTCGCTGCAGGAGACGCTCCTCCGCGGGCAGTTCTCCCTCTTCCCTTTGGCCATCCGCACGCCGATTTGGCGTTCCGCGCGGTCTAAGGGCCTTCATGCCCGGGAGAAGCTGGTGGCCTTGCTGCGCGACGAGCTGGCCTCTCCGACGAGCGGGTGTCCCTTCGCCCACGGCGGTGGTGACCGGGACGACGCGGACAAAGCGAACAATACGCTCCTATTCACGAGCTCTATCGCTAACAAGGCCTTGTCGTCCTTGCTGACGGCATCGCTCCTCAATGTATTCTTGTTTCCCCACTGTCAGCCGTCTCTGGCTGCCCAGCTTCGATCGCAGGGTCCCGGTCAGTGCGATTCCCTTCTGCGCAGCGTTCTCCGCGAGACTGAAAGACTCAGTCCACCCGTGATTGGGGTCATGCGGCGAGTCGAGCACGACATTCGGCTCAGCGAGGGTGGCCATATGGATTCCCCGGAGAGCATACTCGTCCCCGCTGGATGGGACGTCTGGCTGTACTTTGTCGGAGCATCGCGAGACGGAACAGTCTACGAGCACGCCAACCGGCTGATCCCCGAACGATACCTCATGCACCCGGAGCTGGGAAATGGGTTCGCCTTCGGGGCAGGGGAAAAGGAATGCCTGGGCAAGGAAACGGCCCGGACTATGGTCGAGACGGTCGTGTCAGTGATGCTGGACGAGGGATGGGAATTGGACGGCTCGATCGATCAGCCGGGGATCCGCGGCTGGCTGGGGTGGGATGACGAAGTGTCAGTTGAGATGATGGCGAGGGACTTGAAGCAATTGCCGACGCAGAGACCGCGGGAGCCCATCCGAGTGCAAACGCGTCGGCCGTGAGCGCCTTTCTTTTGTCCTCTGCCTATAGTATATACACTTTCTGGATTAGTATAAACCTAACGTGTATGTCGACGTGCTTTCGCTTTAGAAGGCCGCTGGCACATTATTATGCCACTCCTACTTCCCTCCTCTTATCAAGTATGTTCTCGCAAACTTGCGCAGCGCTCCTAGCAGCCAAAAGGCATTTACGCCCGTAATAACACCTATCCCCAGATGACACTGCCAGCGAAGATGCGCAAGAGCCTCGCGGGCTCTCCCGCCCTTCCAAGCGCCGAAAACGCCTAGGATCCCGTAGAACAGATACACGCGGGCTAGCGCGTAGGTTACGAGATACATGACATGCGAGGCGCAGATGCTCGCGCGCCTCGCTGGATGGAACCTGGCTAGAAACCAGTGGAGCGTTCCAAACGGCGTTCTGCATGTTGCATTAGCTGGTGGTAAGACAGGCACAGAAAACTAAAGGGAGAGCACGCACGACGCATTCATCAGCATCATCATCAGCACGACTAGGCTCCCCTTAGCCGTCCCGCGTACGGCCCGCAAGTGGAACAGTCCCAGCCCCGCCGCGAGCCCCAGGTGATGCCAACCCAGGACGCGCCAGTTGACATTCCGGGCCATGATGGAGCGCGCGCGTCCATCGCCAGCGACCAGACGCGCGCCGCGGACTAGAACCACGAAGTCCTGCAGCAGGTAGCCACATTCGAAGGCGATGATGGAACAGGTGAAGCGGGGGTTCTTGTCGATGATGTCCAGGCGGGACATGTTGCTTCGCATACCGCGCCATGCTGGCGGCACCCAGTGTTCTGACTGTCGGTATAGCTCGAATAGCGTGGCGGAGACTATCAGGAGGCAGTGCGAGACAGAGAGGGCCTCGCGAGACTTCATGAATCGGGCCGCAGAGGCATCAGACGGGGTTACTAGCCGGAAGAGAAGGGGATATATAGTGGCGGAGGTTCCCAGGGCCACGTTAGGGTGGATGCGGTCAATAAATGTCATACTAGTGGCTGGTAATGAGAGAAATATGTATACTTGAGAGTAAGTGCAAGTACGAGGGAGGAAAGAAGTAATATGCGAGAGTAGTAGTGGTGACAAAACCCAAACGGAGAGTATTTTTCCGGCCTCCTATATTTACACTCTTTGCTGGCACTCCTTCAAACACACATTTATCTATCTTTAGGCCTGTCAGTTGATATCGTTGTTATGCTCCTAAAATGCTACTATCGGCACAATTCTATATCCCCCTCCTCCCCCCCCCCGGGGCGCCCCCTCGTGTCTGCTACCACACCTATATACACAGCTAACTGACTTTTGACTCTTCCCACCACTCCAACCAGTTATCCCACCAACAAAAAAACGGCTGATAGTACCGCTTTCCCTCGCGGTGATGCGCAGCATGTTTCCGCGTCCCAGCGCCCCAACCCGACGGCAGGATCTTATCGTACTGCCAGTCGAGCTCGACGCCGGAGTGCACCTCGATCAGAAGGTACAGAAACACGGGAACGAACAGCGTGCGCGTCAAGACATGACTACCAATGATGTTGAGCGCAAAGTTGGCCAGCAGGATGAGCGCCACGCGCTCGGACACGGTCAGCTTGTTGGTGACCTGCGGGTGGATCTCGTGGTGGCCGTGGTGCGGGCCGTGGATGCGATGCAGGACCGGCACGCGATGGAAGGCGAAGTGGATGGCGAAGAAGAAGGCGTCGTACAGGACCAGCGACGCCGCCAATTCGACTAGCACTCTCCGGCTGCTGGGAGCGTCGCCCGGCAGAGCGCGTACCAGCTGCAGCGGCGACTGCCACGAGATGTTGTGCAGCGATGGCGCCAGGAAGCTGCCGTGGACGTGTGACGCCCGTTCCGCGGAGTGCCCGCCGCTCCGCCGGATCGCCGCCACGTCTACCCCGGCGTACTTCTTGACCATTGTCAGGTCCAGGAGCAGCAGCGGCGCGGCGTAGATTAGTATCTCGTGCAGACGATGCAACGGGCGCTTCATTTTCGGTAGCCGCGGTCGGCCACTCGTCTTATCGGTCGCTGTAGCGGCGGTGTCAGGGCGGACGTCGATGCGGCGGTCATGATGGCGGGCGAAACGGGCGGTGTAAATGAGCTCGATGGTGATGTAACAGAGTATGGTCAAGACGGTCTCGAAGAAGGAGGCGTGGTAGAGCGTCCAGCGACAGAGGCCGTAGTAGAGGCCCGATACGACCGGCTGCCACCAGGTCGGGCAGAGCAAGCCGGTCGAGATGATAGCCAGCAGGATCGCACGGGGAATGAGCACTGACTGTGCCATACTGCTTCAATGGTCTAATAACGGTTTTACTCCATAGACAAGGTGTGCTGTCAAGTTATTATATGTCGATGTCGATAGTAATGCTCAGCAGACGTCATCCGGACTCGGCGGAGCTCTAAATTAGCCCTAACAAGTTTATGATTCCAAATCGCCCATAATTAACTAACCCCATACGCAAAAATTAGGCTCTAATTAGTCGCTGACAACTGCTCTGGGTCATTATCACTAACTATTTCTACTCCACGAGCAGCACGACAACCGTGGCCTATTCTCTGCCCAGGAATATGCGCTGGAAACCTACTCTGACCGCTACTGTCCCCTTCCGATCGGCCTCTACCAGTCCAGCGACCCGCCGACGACTGAAGGTTGATGCTCTGCAAGTCCCGCCAATCCACGAGTACCTGGCCAAAGACCGGGACAGGGAGCATCGCAAACGCACGGCGCGACAGGATGTCAGTGTCACTTATTTCATTGCACTGAAATTGCTGTTGACAGTCTCCAGGCGCTGAATAATGCCGCGAGAGGCATTCCTCCGTTCCCGGACGTGTTGCGTTCCCACGGCGAATGGCCACTGTTACGGAGTCGGTCTCTTATCCCTTGAATTTATTTATCGTGGCTGAACATTCCAGATACCCCCAGCGTATTGCAGGTCAATATCGGGAAGTTCTGCAACCTCAACTGCCGCCACTGTCATGTCGAGTCGGGCCCAACCAAGACGCAGGAAAACATGGATCTCAAGGTTAGCAGCAGTTTTGGCAGCCGTTTTGGTAAAGACCCGGCTAAGACTGCGCAGACAATACAGCGATGCTTGGATTTACTTAAAACAAGGTGAAGTATTCCGACCAAGATGGCATGCTGCTGGACTGACTGCATTAGTCCATCCATCGACACGGTCGATATCACCGGCGGAGCCCCCGAATTGAACCCGCACTTCCGGACGCTGGTCGCAGAGGTAGACATTTCCACCTTGGTCGGTCAAGTAGCTTACATGCTGCAGGCCCGGGCAATGGGAAAGACCATCATCGATCGCTGCAATCTGGCAGTCCTGTTCGAAAGCAACCAGGAAGATTTGGCCCGCTTCCTGGCCGATCGCGATGTCAACGTCGTCGCTTCGCTGCCGTGCTACACGCCCGACAACACGGACCGGCAGCGCGGGAAACGCGTTTTTGACGATAGGTTAGTTGCGGTTCTCTAGTGATTGGCCGCTGGGAGGCTCTCCCCTCTGACGGCTGTAGTATTACGGCACTTAGGATCCTCAATGATCATGGCTTTGGCCGCCATCCGTCGGCGTCGCGCCGGCTGGACCTGGTCTACAACCCTCTTGGAGCCAGTCTGCCACCCTCGCAGCCCGCGCTGGAGGACGAGTATCGTCGGCGCCTGCTAGACGACCACGGGGTCAGCTTCAACTCCCTCTACACCATCACCAACATGCCAATCAAGCGGTTTGCCGACACGCTGTACCAAACGGGCCAGTATGCCGCGTACATGGAGCTTCTCGTGCATGCCTTCAACGCCGGCACGGTAGGTGGTCTGATGTGCCGGTACACGGTCAACGTGGCCTGGGATGGCAAGATCTATGACTGCGACTTCAACGCCGCTCTGGACCTGGGTAGCCAGGCAACTCTTCGCGGGGAGAACCGCACTGGTCTGGACGTCTGGGATATCGGTCGGTCTCGAGACATGCACCGAAAGGACGGGCTATATACTGACGGCGTATACAGACAACCTGGCCGATCTGCGCGGCGGGCGTATCCGCACCGCGAAGCACTGTTTTGGATGCACCGCCGGCTCCGGATCGAGTTGTGGCGGCTCATTGGCTTGACCTTGATCAGTATTTGCATACAACCAAATCATAAAGATTCACTTCCATCAAACTCTCATCCTTCGTAAGCGGGGTTGGTCGCACACGGCTGAGTAGTACACTGCCTTTCCCAATCATCATCCCGGCATCTCTCGCTCGGCATAACCGTCTCCAAGAACCCCATCGTCCGCGGGAACGACGCCCACTTCGCCTGACGCGACTCCCACAGCATGTCCAAATCCCCCGGCTCGTCGACATCCGGCAGCGCCTCGCCCACGACGCACGACAGGCCCGCCTCCTCCAATCTCTGCACCTGCACGCAGCCCGTCCGGCTAGATGACCACGGAATTTGTCCGAACACGCGACGCCCGTCGCAGTCCAGTGGAATAGTTAGTAGCACATACCCGCCGTCGCAGGCGGGCAGCATATGCGCAGTCCGCGGCGGGGTTGACACGCGCGCCATGGACCCCTGCACGATCGAGGTCGTGAGCTCGAAGCAGTCCATCCCGATAAAGGTTATGGCTGGCGTAGGCGGAGTCGGGGCTAGTAGTGTGCCTGAGTCGACCGTCCTGGCGTGCTCCAACGCGGCGTGCAGGCGGCCGCCAATATCAGGTGTCTGGGCTTGTGGGTGGATATCCCATAAAGAGCGAATCGATTCCTGTTCTAGGAGTTGTAGGATGTCCGCGCGGGCGGATTCTGGGGTGTAAAACAGCGTCCGGTGGCAGGAGGGGGCTCTGGACAGGAGATGCAGCAGGTCGGTCAGGGCAGCGCGCGCAAACGAACAGGCTCCGTCTAGGCCCAGACGCGGGATCAGACGGGTTTTTCCCTGTCCGGGAGAGGGGAAGCGGGCGATGAGGGCGAGATGGTGCGGTTTGTGCATGGCTGCTACTATTGCAGGGAGGGGAGATGGATGGTATGGGAGAGCTTCAAGTTGCTTGCTGAGACTGTGATTAGTCATTCTACTCTATAGACGAAAAAGAGGACTGGATATTTTTAATTGCTAACAGGTGCGAGATCCAATAATTTAGATGCAATATACATGTGCAAAGAGGTACTGCCAAAAGAATCCAGAAGAGACCTAGTTCATGACTACGCTGTCTTATATCGTTTCTGTCGTCCATAGTACCACCCGTAGATAGTCTCATGCGGCACCCTACACATCCAGGCAAATATCAGAGCCTGGTTAAAGACCGTGTTCCAGACGACCCCCTTCTGCAGCCATCGTCGCGGACTCGTCTCGACAGCATCGTCCAGGACCGCTATCCGCCCGTCCCGAGAAACCCGCCGCAGCAGCTCGACATCCTCCATAATGGGCACCCCGGGAAACCCGCCGACGGCGTCAAACGTGCGTCGCATCATAAAGTAGCCCTGATCGCCGTACGGCATGCCGCCCCACCGCGCGCGCCGATTCGCGCCCCACAGCATCACTTGCAGAGCCGGGGAGATCGGGGGCGGAAGCGACAGTGTGAAGGTGCCCAAGACGGGAGGACGCGGTGACGAGAGCGACGCCCGGATGGCATCATCCCAGGCGGGCGGAAGGTGGGTGTCGGCGTGGAGGAAGAGGAGGATCGAGGCCTGAGGCGTGATGACGGCCGCTTGGGCTGCACCGTAGTTCAACTGGGCGCCGCGAGACGGTCGTCCTGGATACTGCAGTAGGTGCAGTGTGGGATGGGCAGCTGTCAGGGACTCCAGACGGGCGCTGGTGTCTTCGCGACGTCCGGCATCGACCACGATGACGGTGGGTGCGGGAGCTGGGGGCTGGTCGCGGCCTTTTTCCTTGCTAGCACTGGCTGCTTGGAACAGTCGGGCAATGGTCGCCGACAGCGCGGTTTCCTCGTGCAGCGTTGGGATGATCACCGCGATGGGAACTGGGTGGAGGTCGGGCTTAGGATCGGGCCGTTCATGGGCATCATTGTGGGAGTAGATCCAGACGGCGATAAGGAGTCCCAAGACAGACAGACAGGCGACGCACAGAAGCAGCATCTGGAGACGGGGAGAAGACGGGGGAGGTCATTGTGAGTAGAGTATAGCAGAGGCTCGGATGGCTTGGAATCAAGTCGGCGACCGTGTGGGTCTCCTCGATGATTCCAAAGCGCTCTCCACTGGCCCGTACCTTGACATATGATGCAATTACAACCGCTGATTCCAAAGGCTCAACTTAGGTGGGTCTAATCCATAACCTTGAAGCACTCCATGTTCTGTTCGCCGCGGAGTAGTCCACCTATATAAACCCTCGATTCCCCAGATCTGCGCCAGCATCGATCCCCTGCAAAATCTACTCTATACCCTCAGTCCACTGAATTCACCATGTGCTGTCCTCCAAGCGGCATAGCGCCGCGTGCCGCCTTCGCCTCCTACTGCAGACCCGGCGAAACCCCCATCCAGGCCGCCGGCCGCTGGCACCGCGAGAAGGAGCAGCGAGAGGCCGCCAACCCTCCCTCCGAAACCTCGTCGCTTGATTCCCAATCTGAAACCTCGATGCAGATGCCAGAGAAAGCTCCCGCGGTGTCGGCGACGCCAGAGAAGCCGCGCCGGTCTTCTGGTGGGAAGTGCCGTCGGTTTCTCCGCAAGTGTCTCCCCTGAATGTTTCTCGGTGATTGGTATTGGGGACCTGGAGACGGAAGACCTGGGACTGGGGTGTGTTATTCGTCGACGATCAGGCGGTGATCAAACTAAGGACCTAAGCGGGAGGCGAGAATGATAGATGAAGATTAGAACGAGTGTTGTGCCTGAATGTATCTAGAAGTGCTAGTTAAGGGAAATAGAACGGGCTGGCTTAACGATACTCTGGATTATGCCTGTGGCAACAAACAGTCCACGATCCCCGGCTTCGGCTTCCTCACCTCTCTCCCTACTCAAACACACCCCTATTCAACTACATCACTCGTCTTAAGGGCTACTACAAGTCTACAATCGCACCCTATACCTCCTCACTACGCACGAACATTCCGAGTTTCATCGTCTCGCCGTCCTCTGCATGCACCCGACTATGAGAGGGCAACATCTCCCGCTAGAGGTCCTTCTCCTCGTCGCGGAGTTTCTCGAGCCCAATGACCAATTATCGTTCCTGCGCGCTGTTCCTGGAATCGCCCGATTCTTGACCTTCCGCCACACCGCTGTCCATGATGAAGATGGGGATACAATCTTACACCTACTCGCATATGACGGCGAGGAGAAGCTTCTGAAGCTCGTGCTAGCCAACAGTGGTATCCAAGCAGACCCGAAGAATGACTCTGATATTACGCCACTGCTTGTCGCAGCTGAGAGAGGCCACGAAGCAGTTGTGAGGCTGCTGGTCGAGCGAGACGACGTCGACGCAAATTCGATGGACTCGGATAGTTGCGAACAACAGAGTAGGGCGGGACACGAAGCAGTGGTAAAGCTACTAATAGAACGAGACGATGTGGACGTCAACTTGAAGAATGATGATGGTCAGACACCACTACATTGCGCAGCTTGTGCGGGACGCGAAGCAATGGTAAAGCTAATATTAGAGCGAAACGATGTGGACGTCAACTCGACAGATAATGCTGGTCGGACCCCGCTATCTTGGGTAGCTATACTGGGATGCGACGTAGTGATGATCTTACTTCTCGAGCAAGATGGTGTGCAGGCAGATTCGAAGGATGAATCTGGTAAGACACCGCTGTCATGGGCAGCTCGCGGTGGAAACGAAGCAGCGGTAAAGCTGCTACTAGAACGAGACGATGTGGAGGTAGATTCGACGGATTATGATGATCAGACGCCACTATCGCACGCCGCTAAATGGGGCCAGGATGCAGTGGTACGGCTACTAATGGAGCGAGATGATGTGAACGTCAATTCGAGGGATGTTTATAGTCGGACACCGCTGTCATGGGCAGCTAGAAATGGGCACGAAGCAGTGATAAGGCTGCTATTGGAGCGGGATGATGTGGACGCAGATTCGAAGGACGATGATGGTCGGACGCCACTATCGCTCCTAGCTTCATGGGGCAATGAAGCAATGGTGAGGCTACTGTTGGAGCGAGGTGATGTGGACATCAAGACGAAGGATAAGCATGAGGCACGCCGATGTTATGGGCAGCGGAGTTTGGACGAACAACAATGTTAAGGCTGCTATTGGACCAACTTAATGAAAGATCAGACGAGAAGTGACGGGGAAATGTAGAATTGTATAGTGATTTACTATCAGCTGCATATTCGCCACGGATGGACGGATGCCTTTGCGGAATCTTCTATATAGTCACCCAGGAGCAATTAAATACACTCACGAACCATCAGATCGCTCGAGCTAAATCTTCGACTCCTTACCCTGCAGAGCCTTCCTCCTCGTGCGGAGGGCCTTGGTCTCTTCCTGCAACGCAAGGCCCATCATGATCTCCTCACTACCACCGCCGACGACATGGACCCTAGCATCGCGGCTGATCTGCTCAATCCGCGCGCCCTTGCCAGCCTTGTTGTACCCGGCGCCTCCGAGGATCTGCTGGGCCTCCCGGACGCTCTTCTCTAGGGCCTTGGTAGACATCACCTTGAGCAGGGCGGTCATTCCGCCGATCTTGACATCGTCCGTGGGCCGGTCTTTAGTCTGCTCGACGATGTTGACGAGCTGCTCCATAAATGCGTACGCCGGCTCGATCATGAGACCGAACTTGAAGACCTTGGCCTGGATCGCCTGTTTCTGTATCAGCGGCGAGCCGAAGGTCTCGCGCTGAATGGCGTAGTTGAAGGCGTCTTCGGCGCATACGCGAGCTAGTCGGAGAGACGCGCAGGCCAGGGCGAGACGCTCGGGGTTGAAGTCTGGGGATTAGCATTGAAGAGACTGGAGACCGGACGACATACTTGACATGATCATCGGGAAGCCTTTGTTCTCCTCACCAAGGAGATGGTCAACAGGGACACGGACATCGTCAAGCTCAATAAATGTCGAGCCTAGCATGAAGTCAACCAAAACCGCGGTTAAACACCGGAGAAGCGTACATACCACTGGCGTTGACACCAGAGTTGTACATCCGCCGGCATGTAACTCCAGACGCTTTCAAAGGAATCACTAGCAAGCTAATCCCAGTCCTCCCAGGACCACCAGTCCTGACAGCCGCCGTGCAGAAATCAGCCCAGAGGCCATTGGTGATCCACTTCTTCGCGCCATTGACAACAAAATGATCTCCGTCGCGCGTGGCCGTCGTTTTGATATTCGCAACATCCGAACCAGCTATACCAGAAATCAGCCTTGGAACCTTCCTTCCCCTAAAACAAGACAGCACAACTCACCATCCGGCTCCGTAATCCCCAAACAAAACCGAATATCCCCCCGCGCAACCCGCGGCAACCACCTGCGTCTCTGCTCGAGCGTCCCAAACCGCGCAACAGGCGGACACCCAATGCCATTACCACCGCCGAGGCCCCAAACAACGCCCACAAACCCCGTCCGCACGAGCTCGTCCCCGACAATCAGACTGCACCACGTATCCCATTTCTCCGGCGGCACGTTCCCCGGCAGAGACAGCCCGGCGCGGTCCTCGAGGTCTGTCAGCGGGTGCACCACGCTGAAGCCCAGTTCGCAGTGTCGCCTCCGCACGCTCTCAGGGACTTGGCCCGCGGCTTCCCATTCCTGGGCGTACGGCGCGATATGCGTTTCTACGTAGTCCCTGACGTAGGCGCGAAGGTTGTGGTGCAGGTCTGTGTAGTATGGGTTTTGGACGTCGAGTTGTGGGAGCAGAGGTTCGCTGTAGGGGGCTGTTGGGAAGTGAGGAGAGGGTGCCATGTTGGCGGATGTTAATTGAAATGACTGTAATTGCGAACGGTGAGGATATTCTGCTTGCATTAAGAATGTTGGAGCTTTATCTTATCGGGCAGGTTGCGGGGATGAGCCGAGCCGAGGTGCTTGTGATTCGGTATGTTCATGCTGGCTGAGGATGTATTCTGCATATATCAAGGGGAGATTGCATTAGATGTCTTGTCTTAGTTTCTAAATGATATTCATATTTCCTGCAGTCATTTCAGTCGCTCAATGCATCCTCATACCTGTCACAATGCCCTCTCAAACTCATGGCTCGGGGCTCGGTATAGCGGCCAGGATCTTCTCAAGTCGTAATTTGATATCCGAGCAATTCCACCGCTGCTGACGATTCGGTTCCAGCATGCCTTTGATACATGTCATCAATGATTCCGCAACAGAGGCGCCGTCGTCAAGCTGCGTCGGTCCCATATCAACCTTCTGTGTGAAGTCGCCCGGGAACGCAGTTGGCCCTGATGGACTATTGCCCCGGGTCAAGTCGGTCAAGACAAATTGACGCTCCATCTTCGTGTTCAGGCGATACAGGAGCTCGAACAGAATCACCCCGAGTGCATATATGTCGAGCTTTCCATCAACGGTGTGCAGGTCCGGCTGGTCCTCTGTTCGCTTTGAATCTTCAAATTCCCTAGGCTCATTGCTGCTGAGGCGTGGGCGATAGAATTCTGTCCCAACGAGGTGATCGAGATATGGTTTGTCCTTCGCAGATCGATCTGGATTCTGCGGAGTGGAATTGAGATGCGAGATATCTGCGACAAGTCCAAAATCTCCTATCCGAGGATTACAGTAATGAGACTTCGACCGACTCTCCAACTGGCATCCCGGACATGCCTTCAAATCGCTGCTTTCAGGGGTTGACAGAAAAATATTAGCCGGCTTCAAATCCCGGTGGACAATGCCTTTAGAATGGAGGTACTCGACGCCCGAAATAATGGCCAGCATGAACCTCAATGACGGTGTCAGGTGATAGCAATGGCGTCGTGCGAATGGCTGGTTGTCTTGTACCGCTGGCTGAGGGCTCAGATATGACCCCAGCGAAATGGGATGCAATGACATTTGAATGTGAAGGACGACGGCTGGGATCTGCGTCCCATTCCTGTACCGATGTTGGAGCTGCAACTTCGACTGATCCTGGCTCATCCCGTCCGTGAAGATGTCATCGTCAGTCGGGTCATAGCTCGACAGTTGCCCATATGATGGCGGATTGAAGTCGCGTGGGATCGACTCGATCTCGCTGTCATCATCAAGCTAAGTCCCAAGCTCTTTCGTGAGCGATGTGAAGCTGTTGTTGCGTGACTATCTCGACGCCCTGAGACTTTAGGAGGGCTAAGAATGCTCCTTTCTGACGCAAAGCTTGATCGACGATCGGGAGGTGGGCCTTCGGACTGCTCAAATACAACCCCAAGATCCTGATTTTCGGATGGCTCGTTGCTAAGTAAATTACTCTGTGTGGGTTCATAGCTCGGTTCTGGACAATCCGTCAGGCCAGCCGGTACGGATCCGATCTGGGCCTGTTCCACCCATGCACCATAGTACCGAACAACATTCGTATGCTCAAGTCGGGCGAGAGTCCGGATCTCCTTCATAATGGTCTCAAGCTGGTTCTCGCCTCCGAACTGCAGCTGCTCGAGCCGCTTCTGGCTAAGAGGAATCTTCTTAACTGCATAGTGCTGCCCGTCGATGTGATTCATCACATGGAACACTTGCCCAAACGACCCGCGGCCAAGAGCGCTAATCTCCGAAAATTCCATGGCATAACGCGACATACTGATATTGCCGGTGGGTGATAGCTGGGCGCTGAATAGAGGAAATCCCGCAGGAGAGCTTCCAAAAAGAGGCAGCGACTGGTTTGAAAGATTGCCCATGTCGAACGAAATATCCTCGAGTGCTCCAGTTCTGTTGCCAGTCTGAAAGAGCTTCCTTAGCCCAAGCGTACCAGGCGGCTCGGATTCTGTATGCTCCTTATCTGCAATCAGTTGCCTGTTCCTTGGCGCCTTTGGCGCCAGATCAAGGTCTCCAGTCGAGGGACTTGGGCGCGATCGTCCTTGGGTTTCATCGAGCTTTAGTTCCTCCAACGCGGACGCCCCAAGTAGGTCGAGGTTGTCACGATAATACTGCCTCGCTATCCTCATGTCTTCCTTTTCAATGCCACTAGCTAACACGCCGTGCGACGACAGGAACTGGGACTTGTACGAATACAGCCTCTTGCCGAGATACTGTACTTCTGGCGACTCTCGTGTGAACCGCCCATGCGAGCCAGATTGGGCGTTCAGGATATCGGCTGCTCGACTGAGGCAGTAGAATTCCAGTAAAGCAGCAACCATCATGTTGGCATGTCCCCCAGCATCAACATCTGACGGCCCTTTAACATCCGGAGAGCCGCTCCTCGGGCTACCTTTGGAAGTTTCATGTTCAACTTCAGCCGATGCCGATTCCGTCTCCCCAACATCCCCTTTCCCGTCATCATGAATCGGCCGCGTCACTGACCCAGTGTCGCTTTCATCGGAGCTCGACTGGGTATCGGAAGATGAGATTTCCGCAGCGGACCTGAACATGGACATATTGGTGGACAATCAAATAATAGGCACCATCAGGACCCAGTGTCACGGCTATTGCTGAGCCATACACGGGACAACCGGACCGGCCATTTAGCTCCAGTCGCGTACTGTTATGCGGCGAGAGCTGCGCGAACTGCACTCAAATGTTTGACGAAACTTGGAGGCGAGCAAAAGGATAGTGTACCTGAAGCTGCCCACTAACCGCGGCAGCAGTTACTGAAAGATGACACGGTATCAATATTGAGGGGGCCAGGCAACCGGACAGCATGTTTTGACACCCGATTCCATGAGATTCTAAACGGAAGCACCAGCCACAGGGCGGATGACCTGCAGTGGCTCAGCAGGGTAGCCCACAAACAAAGATCATCGATGGTCCGCTATTCGGCCCGCATAAATATGTCGAAATTTAAGTGAGCAGAACAGGTTGCCTGGGGAAGGGAGAAAGGAAGCAGTGGAATCTGCACAGTGGAAGTTTTGGTGGGGGATAGTTAGTTAGATAAGGTATGCAGCTGACTCAGTAGTTCATAAGTTTGTGCACACATGACTTATGCAGGACGCGTGGTGCGTTCATGCAGCGCGAAGAAACACGCCTTCCCTGGCACCCGCGATACTCCTTCCTTCTTCCCCTTCCTCATTACCACGTTCCTGCCTTATGTACCGGACTCGTTAAGCACTTTCACCGCAACCTGTTTATGACCTGCAACCATGCCTGAAGCCGTCGCTATGCCCCAGAAGCGGGTTCTGGCGGATGCTACCAACAACGCCCGCAGTGTCCCGAAGTCGCCCAACTCGATGAAGAAGCGAAAACTCGAATCTGAGCCGTCAGTCAAGATTAGCTCGTCTCAAAATGCTCAGCGGAAGGTCGTGGGATCGAGTCAGCAGCAGCAGAAGAGCCAATTCGAAGAGGAGGTTCTGGAAAAGCTTACCCAGGACATAAGCGGATTGAGGAACAGCAACTCCGAGAAAGATCAGCAATGGGACCGGCCGCCATTGGGTGCCTTTGATGAGACAAAGGACAATATCTGCTTCCAACAGATCGATGCTGAGGAGGGAACGGTGACCGGTGGCAAGACTGCCGTCCGACTGTTTGGTGTCACAGAGGTATAGTTATCTGTGCCTGAGCTACTTCAATTGGTTTCTAACAATTCTAATAGGCTGGGAACTCTGTTCTACTTCATGTTACCGGATTTCAGCATTATCTGTATATTGCGGCGCCGGTTAACTTCACCAAAGAAGACTGCGAGCCCTACCGAGCTTTCTTGGAAACCAAACTCGCCCAATTCCAGCCCACGATCCAGTCAGTGCAGATAACTATGAGAGAGAACATATATGGATTTCAAGGAAACCAGAAGAGTTATTACTTGAAGATCACTGTGACCGAGCCAAGGCATATCAGCCGAGTACGGAGTGCGCTTGAGAACAATGCTCAGAACGTCAACTACAAGGGCTTGTGGGCCAACGCCGACAACGGAATCCTTACATTCGACAATATCCAATACCTTCTGAGATTTATGATCGACACGGACATGTCGGGCATGGCCTGGGCCGAGGCAAAGGCAGGGAAGTACCGTCTTCTTCCCGAGCGGGAAAAGCAATCCAACTGCCAAATCGAAGCAATACTCGACTACCGTAACCTTATTACCCACGCGCCTAACGGGGAATGGGCCAAAATGGCACCACTTCGCGTGTTGTCGCTTGATATCGAGTGTGCCGGGCGGAAGGGCATATTCCCGGAGCCTGATCATGACCCTGTGATCCAAATCGCCAATACCGTTACTCGATATGGCGAATCCAAGCCGTTTGTCCGCAACGTATTCTCCCTAGACACCTGCAGCTTGATTGTCAACACACAAATCTTGGAGTTCGACAAGGAAGAGAAGTTGCTCATGGCGTGGCGCGACTTTTTGGAGAAAGTCGACCCGGACGTGATTATTGGCTATAACATTTCGAACTTCGACTTTCCATACCTCTTTGATCGTGCGAAACATCTGAAGTGTACTGGATTCCCGTTTTGGACCAGGATAAAGGGGTGCCGCTCAGAGGCCAAGGATACAAACTTCTCCAGCAAGCAGATGGGCAGTCGGGACACGAAGTCAACGAATACAAACGGAAGGATACAGCTAGATCTCCTTCAACTGGTTCAGAGGGATTACCAATTGCGGAGTTACACCCTGAACTCTGTTTCCTATGAATTCTTGGGAGAACAGAAGGAGGATGTGCACCACACAATGATTACCGAGTTATTCAACGGAACTCCAGATTCCCGCCGGCGCCTGGCTGTTTATTGTCTCAAGGATGCTTATCTGCCTCAGAGACTGATGGATAAGCTAATGTGTCTGATCAACTACACTGAAATGGCACGTGTTACAGGTGTTCCTTTCATGTTCCTGCTGTCGCGCGGCCAGCAAGTCAAATTTATCAGCCAACTGTTCCGTAAGGCTTTGGAGCAGCAGCTGGTGATTCCGAACATGAAGTCGCATGATGAGCAGGACTACGAAGGGGCTACCGTCATTGAACCGACTCGTGGCTACTACGGTGTCCCGATTGCAACCCTTGACTTTGCTTCCTTGTACCCGTCCATTATCCAAGCCCACAACCTTTGCTACACCACCCTGTTGAACAAGAGCAGCGTTGAGAAGCTTCAGTTCAAGAAGGATGAGGACTACATTGTCACGCCGAATGGGGATATGTTCTGTACTGCCAATGTGCGGAAAGGCCTCCTGTCGCAGATTCTGGAGGAGTTGCTCACGGCGAGAAAACGAGCAAAGAAGGATCTCGGTGTGGAAACCGATTCGTTCAAGAAGGCGGTGTTGAACGGCAGACAGCTGGCCCTCAAGGTTAGCGCCAACAGTGTTTATGGCCTCACGGGGGCCACTGTTGGGAAGCTGCCCTGCCTGCCGATTGCTAGTAGCACGACAAGTTACGGCCGCCAGATGATTGAGAAGACCAAACATGAGGTGGAAGCAAAGTATACCATAGCCAATGGTTACTCGCATGATGCCCATGTCATCTACGGTGATACCGACTCGGTCATGGTCAAGTTCGGGGTTTCAGAACTGGAGGACGCCATGAAGCTTGGGGAGGAAGCAGCGGAATACGTGTCGGCGAAGTTCATCAAGCCGATCAAGCTTGAATTCGAAAAGGTCTATTTCCCGTATCTCCTGATCAACAAGAAGAGATATGCCGGCCTATACTGGACAAACACGAAAAAGCATGATAAGATGGACACCAAGGGCATTGAGACGGTCCGCCGGGACAACTGCATTCTTGTCCAAAACGTCATTGAGACGGTGCTGCATAAGATCTTGATTGACCGGGATATCGATGCCGCCCAGGAGTAAGTGTATAGGCCTTTGTGTGTTCATGCCAGCCACTAACTGCTGCAGTTATGTCAAAGAGACGATATCGGATCTGTTGCAAAACAAAGTTGATATGTCGAAGCTCGTGATTACCAAGGCGCTTTCAAAATCCGACTACACAGCTAAGCAAGCACATGTCGAGCTCGCCGACCGAATGCGCAAGCGTGACGCAGGGTCAGCACCGACACTTGGAGATCGTGTCGCATACGTGATTGTCAAAGGTGCTGGAGGCTCGAAGAATTACGAGAAGTCGGAGGATCCGATTTACGTTCTCGAAAACAACCTGCCGATTGACACGAAGTACTATCTCGACAACCAACTCGCCAACCCACTTGGACGTATTTTTGACCCCATCCTTGGCGAGAAGAAAGCCGGCCAATTGCTCACAGGCGAACACACCCGGTCCATCTCTGTGGCTGCGCCGACTATGGGAGGCCTAATGAAGTTTGCGAAGAAGACCGAGACATGCATGGGGTGCAAGAAACCCCTTTCTGGCAAAGACGAGATGGCAGGGGCTGTCTGTCAGAACTGCCGTCCTCGGCTTGGAGAGCTATACACGAAATCTTTGACCAAGGTGTCGGACCATGAGGTTCGGTTTGGACGACTTTGGACGCAGTGCCAGCGGTGCCAGGGGAGCTTGCACTGTGAGGTGATCTGCTCGTCGCGAGACTGTCCTATTTTCTACATGCGCATGAAGGCCAAGAAGGACGTACAAGATGCAGAAAAGGAGCTGTCGCGGTTTGATGCTGACCTTGGGGCGTGGTAATGTATGATTGGACTGCATTCGACAAGGCGTTGGTTGGGATGATTGGTCGAGGACTGGACTTAGGTATGTAGAGGTAATCTGTATATGTTTTGAGTCTTTCATATATGATTCAATCAAGTAGCCATCGTTCGGTGTAAATACATCGTAGTAGTACCTACTTAGTGTACTCAATCTGGGTGATATCACGGCTTGGCATCGGAGCTTGTGTCGATCTTCAACCGCCAAGAACAGCTAAAACCGACCTCACCTCGACACGACAATGTCGACCACACAGAAACCGCGGAAAATGGACCCAAAAATAGAGGATGCAGCAGACGAAGCTCTTCACAGTACCAAGGCGCCCAGTACGAACGGAGAACAGGCGTTTTCATGGCCGGAGGTAAGAGCACGCGCCTAGCTCCTCCGGCGTCAACTGCCAATGCACCTGCTGATAAACCGGACATGGTCGCAGTTACTCTCTCGACACGAGTCTGTTCTTTCCTCGCATTTAGAGTTTCTGGACTCGGTTCGCGGCCATTTGGAAACCGACGAGGCGGTCCGCACGCTGTCGGGGATGGTCGAGAAGACGAACCGGTTAATGGCGCAGTTCAAGGTGGTTCAGAGGCAGGTGAGTTTGCGGCCTGAACTTTGACCCGATGACTTACTGACTCGCTTCTTTTAGATGAATAGTGAGTTGCCTTTGTCAGGCCGAGATGGGGAGGTATATTGACGGTGTGGCTCAGAAACGAACCCGTTCAGCGAAATGTCGACATCCGCGCCGCGAGCACGTCGCTCGCGATCCGCGTCTCCCCGGCCGAACGATACAAGGCGGTTGGAGGAAGCGAGGATACGCTCGCGATCGCCCATCGCGCAGCCGGAAGCTGGCCCAGCGCCCACGACCACCTCGAGACGAAGACGCGCGGGCCGCTCAGTCCTCGGCGAGGATGAGGACGACAGGAACGCGGTGCCCGAGTCTATGGGAACGGAGGACATATCCGAGGAAGTCGAACGACGGCTGAGGATCAAGGAGGAGCGGCGCAAAAAGGACTACAACTACATCAAGCCTGCGAAGCGGAAGAGGGACAGCCTTACGTCGAACGAGAGCAAGTCGCCCCGAGGACGGGCGGTTCAGCCACGGACGAAAAAGCCCAGAGTACGGTATACTACGGAAGGGGATCATCTGAAGGGCGACGGTGCTGGACATGGAGCCAAAAGGCGTGGATCGGGCCATTCGAATCCTGAGGATAGACGAGGGCCGAAAAGGGCGCGGAGGGAGCCGACTGTAACTACATGACTGTTGGACTGTTTGATGATGTCGATGACTTCCATATTGCCGTATATGTAGCATGTCGACATGACGGCAGATCTAATTATATCCCGTTGGAGACGCCAGAACGTTCCAGCGTCGACCCGAATGGACTCGTATCGTCCACAAATGGAAACACAAAGTCCATTGCACTTAAACTCCCAAGACATAAGAACCCCCCGACTCTCCCTCTTCCCCCTTCCTTCTTCGTCCTCCCATCCACCTCCATTGCCGAAAGGGCCCCGGCAATCCATCGAGAAAAACATCCCAGCAGCGCCCAAGAAACCTCCACAAAGCCTCCATAGTCTTCTGGCAACTAAATCTGCTACGTTTTGCTTTTAAAAAAAGAACAGTCTTCAAATCCGCACCTACTTGTCCACAAACTCCACCGAAAGATCCCTTGAACTCGGTTGCTAAACCCAAGAGTGTCACTGAATTGCGAATTGTTTTAAAAACTCGGGATTCAAAGGGAAAAATCTCAAAGAGATCGGCGTTAAAGGCGTTATCTGTTTAAACAGGACATCCTACTTGGGGGCGCCTTGAGAGAGGTGATCCGGTGACAATCCGAATATCCCATCTGTTCTTCGTTTTTCTTTGCAGAAAAAGCCAGAAAAAAAAAAGACAAAAAGGCAAAAATCAAAAAGATAGCTGCAGACCGGATCCCCAGTGTCGAGACAACAACCATCATGGGTCTCCATCGGGGAAAGAAATCCGTCCGCTGGGGAGAATCCAGCTACAGGCTGGTCTCGCTCGATGGCTGGCACTTTGATCTCACAGAGAGTCAATACAATCGCATCCGACCTGTCATCGATATGCTGAGAAGCACAGGGAGCTTGGATAGCGACGACGCTTGCAACGATCGCTGGGTATGTACTTTATGGCCCAGCCCTAACTCCAGACCCCCCAACTGACACCACCAGATCGCCCCATACATGTCGAGCCGAGAAGTTGTGCGCAGACCTAGGCTGCTGCACCCTCACGCAGAAACCCAGAATCCGCTCTGGCAAGGCGTCCAGGACGCCCACCTCGATCCATCCCGACGTTGCACTACTCCTCCTAACCAGGGGAGTACCCCAAATCCACTTCTTCAAGAAGTAAGTCTCCTGTCTTCAGCTGCAGCCAGCGACTGACATCGGCAGATCTCCTTGTCCGACACATGCAGAGGCCAAGTGCGCACGCCTATGCTGCAGCACCCTCTCCCGGACAGAGATGCCCAAAATCCACTCTTGCAGGGAGCCAGCGTACATGCCGAATTAGCTCCTTGGAATATGAACATCCAAAACCCACTTCAAGTGTGAGTCTTCGCGGGTTTCCCGTCTGTCTCGGCGCGTGTATATTCACTGACTTGTCCAGCCCTTGAGGACATAACCCGGTAAAACCGGCGAGCATTGCAACTGCAATGCCATGCTGAGAAATCAGCCAACGAGCATGTCGCAAAAGACATGCCAGAAAGGTGAGTGTCCATGCATGTACTCGATGACCGACTGACCTGACATGTCAATGCACAGAGTACACCAAGCCTGTGGAAGTGATACCGCGGCTTATGAATGCTCGTATATCCCATGTACAAAGTAATACCAGGCCAGTGGAAGTGAGACCGCGGCTTATAATGGTATTGCACCGACATGGGATTTACCACTCAACAGACAACGTCGAGTCGCTCGTCACAGGACGAGCTCACTGCCATTTAGGTAGAGAGAGAGAGAGAGAGAGAGAGAGAGAGAGAGAGAGAGAGAGAGAACGAGAAGAAGAAGAGAAGAA
>RAQS01000268.1:0-27346 GCA_003698115.1 Aspergillus sp. HF37 | reverse complement strand
CCTCAGCCCCCTCAACCCCCAATTCCTTCCCTCCACAATGGACAGGCTAAAAAGCGCATTCAGCAGTGGAATTGACGAACTGGGCGACCGTTTCAAAGGTATTCTCCCTCCATCCCTCGTTCAACCCCTCTAATATCCCCGCAGAGAACAGCCTCAACGATGCCACCGCCAGAGCATACCACTTCAAACACAAGATGGGCAAGCTCATGAACGTCGTCAATCCTAATCATCGCCATGACGAGGAGCACGAGCACGCCACCGACGAGAAGCGATCCGCCATCGCCGAGTCCCAACGCTACGAGTCCTTCGCTCCGATCCGCGAAGCCAACAGGGTCAAGTGGTATGTCGATGCGTTGGATTACCTATGGGCCGTGTCCATCGCGCTGCAGAACGCCAAGGAGGTCATCTATCTCGAGGACTGGTGGCTCTCCCCGGAGCTGTTCATGCGCCGTCCCCCGTTCTTGAACCAGGAGTGGCGGTTGGACCAGATCCTCAAGCACCGTGCCGAACAGGGCGTCAAGATCTATATCATCTTGTACAAGGAGGTACGTACTCACTATCAGATGTGCGCAATCTGACCACTCCAGGTCAACCAAGCCCTCACCTGCAACTCGGCGCACACGAAACACGCCTTGGAGACCCTCTGTCCAAAGGACAGCCCTGGTCATGGCAACATAAAAGTTTTAAGGCATCCTGACCATCTTGTAACCGAGAACTTCGCCGATATGACTTTGTTCTGGGTAAGTAGTGGTCGACGTACGGCTGCCAGTTCCCGCTGACGGCTCCAGGCCCACCACGAAAAGTTCATTGTAATTGACTACGAAATTGCCTTCATTGGTGGTGTTGACCTGTGTTTCGGCCGCTGGGACGCAAATCAGCATCCCCTAGCCGATGTGCACCCGTCCGACATGCGCAATGACGTCTTTCCCGGCCAGGAGTTCAACAACAACCGCATCATGGACTTCCAGAGCGTCGAGCAATGGCAGCACAATGAGCTGAGCAAGACCGAATACGGAAGAATGCCCTGGCACGACGTTGCCATGGGCCTGGTTGGCGACTGCGTCTACGACATTGCCGAACACTTCGTGCTCCGGTGGAACTTTGTCAAGCGCGACAAGTACAAACGAGACCATGACGTCGACTGGCTCATGCTCGAGGGCCGCACCGGCGAGGACGAGGACCTGGTTGCGGTGCAGCGTCCCAGGTTCCCGTGCGGCCATTACGTGCAGCACCCTTTCAACCCCCTGAGCACCAAGTCGCTCGGAGACCAGGGCTCGGTGCGCGCGCAGATCATCCGCAGCAGCGCCGACTGGAGCAGTGGGATTCTGGTCGAGCACAGTATCCAGAACGCGTACATCGAGATCATCCGTAATGCGAAGCATCTCGTCTACATCGAGAACCAGTTCTTCAGTGAGTACTGATTGCCCCTGATGCCTTGACATTCTATTCTGACTGCTCAGTCACTGCTACTGGGGAACACCAGGCTCCTGTGCATAACATGATCGGCGCAGCCATTGTGGAGGCGTGCGTGCGCGCGGGCAAGGAAGGGAGAAAACTCCGAGTCATCATTGTCATCCCCGCAATCCCCGGTTTTGCGGGAGATCTCCGACAGAACGAGGCGACCGGCACGCGTGCTATCATGGACTATCAGTACAAGTCGATCTGCCGCGGCGAGCACTCGATCATGGGCCAGATTGCCAAGCAAGGCGTTGATCCCAAGGGTATGTCGTTCATGTGAGTGAGTGCATTGCGGCATTGCTGACTTAAGCAGAGCACATTTTCGTGTTCAACCTTCGCGCGTACGACCGAATCAACAAGACGCCGGCCCTTGAGGAGATGGTGAAGGAGGCCGGCGTGGACTACCAGGACATCCAGCGCGGAATTGCGGAGTCCATCATGAGCGACGCTGTCCACCCGGCAGTTGGCAAGGAGGGCGACCACCATGAAAGGAACTTCGATCACGATGCAAGCAAGGAGAAGGAGAAGGAGCTTGACCGGCTCCGACGGTTCCAGAAGAAGCGAGAGCACGCCCAGTCGGACAGGTTTACCAGCAAGGACTCAGTGGCGCACTGCACGATGCTCAACGGGGGAAAGATGTCGGACGAGCTGTGGGAAGGCGACCCGGAAGAGGAGAAGAAGCACTTTGTCCAGGAGGAGCTGTACATACACGGCAAGGTGTGTATTGTGGATGACCGGATTGCGATCTGCGGCAGTGCGAACATCAACGACAGGGTATGGTCTCCGTCGTCATTCTGGACTTAATGCTGACTCTGCAGTCGCAACTCGGATTCCACGATAGCGAGCTGGCCATCGTCATGGAGGACCAGGACTTTATGGACAGCCAGATGGACGGCAAGCCGTACAAGGCGGGCCGGCACGCAGCCACGCTCCGACGCCAGCTGTGGCGGGAGCATTTGGGACTACTGCCTTCGCAGGACTACAACGCGGCAACGCATCCGAATGCGCAGCCGCCGAACGTGTCGCTGAACCAAATCATGGAGGGGCGGGAGAACGACTTTGTAGCGGACCCGCTGAGCGACGAGCTGTGGGAGACATGGACGGAGCGGGCGACCACGAACACCGAGGTGTACCGCACGCTCTTCAGGGCCGACCCGGATGACCACATCAAGACGTTCGAGGACTACGAGATGTTCCGGCCGCGCACGGGCAAGGACGGGCATCTGTTCGACCTGTTCCAGCCTGTCAAGGACGTGCGGGCCAAGCTCGACCAGGTCAAGGGGCATCTGGTGTGGATGCCGCTGGACTTTTTGAAGGACGCGGAGATGGCGGAGCCGGGGCTGCAGGTGAATCAATTTACAGAGGTGTGTTTCTGTTTCTGTCTACCTGGGTATGCGGTCGCTAATGAAGCAGAGCATCTACACATAGTGGGATACATGTACAGATGTAGACCTACCGATGTACCGATGTACAGATTCTTGGAAATGTACAAAAGACAGGCAAGTACAGTGTCAATTAAGTGTATTAGCGGGTCAAGTTGCCCTGATCTATTCTATCTAGTATGTAGACGGTGCACCACAAGCAAAACTTTTATATATCATCGCCGGTCTCCTATGCATGTCATGTCAGCTCAACCATCCCACCCATCCCAACAGAACAGACAATGGCATACAAGATCAAGCCTTAGCCGTATGACACGAATTGCAGCGACAATGCCCGCAGATCTTGCAGCGCCAGATGGCCACAAACGGCCCGGAGGCACAGTCGGAGCAGCGCCAGGTCAGGATGTTGCCGTTGGTGGCCTGGACGATGGCGAAGGCGTGGCCGGAGCATTGGTTTGCCATGTTGTCTCTGGTTTTGCGATCTGGAGTCGTGTTAGCATGTTTGTATACGTGGTGGTGGTATCCCTAGGGCAGGGAGTAGACAGGGAAGGAGAGGGAGGGATACAGGAACTGTGGGTATGTATGTCGATCAGGATATGATAGGACAAGGAAGGAGCTGTCAACGGTGAAAGGGATATTGAGCTGAGAGACAGACAGGAAGACAGGAAGACAGGACAGAGGGCATGCAGGCATTATATACAGCCAGCTGGGCGAAGAGACATGTTTCGGGACAGGGAGCTGCAGGAGACCGTGTTTGATGGGATGCGAGTAACCGTGAGAGAAGGAGAGAGAGAGACAGGAATTAAATTAATATTAGAACCAGATAGAGCTGGGAGGGTTATTGCTTGAGCTGGAAAAAGCAATACTTGATGGATCACCGGCATGTCGATGTTTGTTGGTCCACAGCCCTAACCTAGACACGACTACCGGTATATAGACTCTGCCCTGAATAGATAGATATCCAGCTAGCCTCTTCAGCCTAGCTATTGTGGCTTCGGAGTTTAATCTGCAGGCCCAGACTCCCGGGCCCTGGCTTTTGTTTGCTTGTAGGTATTTAGTCGTGTTGCTTCTCGCTCACCGCTACTATATACTTCATGTTGTTTGTGTTGCACTTGCTGTATGATATGGTATATGGTACATGCTACATGCTACATTCTACTCTGTATGTTCGAGAGTTCTCTTGCGCCTGATCCACTATGAACCAGGGGTCCCTATGAATCCGGCGCCTTCATTCCTCGAGGCTTGCGCCTGCTCTCCCAACGCTCCGTTAAGACCGTCTGCGCAAGCAATAGCTGCAGACGCTCCTGCAGCACCCAAAGTGGCCTGCATCGCTGGTTGTGGTTGTGTATACTCTGCTCCGACGTCGCAACCCGGCTCAATATGAACTCATCAATCATTCGTCGTATCTACTCATCTAATCGTTCAGGTGGAATAGTGCCGAGACGCTGCCGTCGTTAGCGGGGTCCCACTGGTCTGCGCGCACATACCTCTCCCCGTAGTGATGCCGCCGGATGCTCTCCGAGAGGAGACTCGAGATGTCAATGATGATCAGCTTCTCCGACTTCTTCGCCAGCCGCTGCGGAATCGGGAACGAGTTGGTCACCACGATGTGGTCGATCGACCTGCACGCCTCCATCTGCTCCAGCGACTCGTTCCCAAACAGCCCGTGCGTCGCGATGCAGTAAACCTTTTTGGCCCCCCCTCGCTTGACCACCGTTTCCGCTGCCGCTACCCACGACCCACTCTTGTCGATCATGTCGTCCATGATGAACACCGTTCTTCCGCGCACCTCTCCGACCAGTGTGATCATCTTCTCCTCCTCCGCCGTCCGCCCGACGCTCGCCTCGTCGTCTGTCGACTCCGCTGCGTCAAACGTGCCCCCAAGCGCGTGGTCTGGCGCAAACGACGACGTGTTCGTGACGATCGAGTCCGACATCGACGGAGGCGCCTCCGGCTCGGAAAGCGCTGGGGGCTCTCCGGAGGGCGCTGATGACGTGCCCGCCGGCGGATAGTCATCATCTACCAGCTGCCCCTGCACGAGCCGTCCGGTCACCACGTCGCGCACCCGCACATCTGTGTACTCGCGACTGGGGTCCAGTTCTGACAGCCGCCGGCCCGGCGGTGTTTGTGGCCGCACGGCATCTTCATCATCATCGGCCTGTTCAGCCTGCCGCCCGTCTGACTGGTCGCCCTGGCTTCGCTGGACCCGTAGTGCAAACGGGTGCTTTTCCTTGGCCTCGTCCGCGCACTCCTGGTCCACCGAGTTGACATACACCGTAGTGTCCGTCGTCGTCACCGCCATCTTGGGCCGTCGCCAGTCAGTCGTGACGATGCCAAAGTTGAGCTTCAGCGTGTCCGCCAGCGAGGTCACCCGCTTCGTGCCCCCCGCATTCTTGCTGACAACGACAGCGTCATTCCAGCTGGGCACGTTCAGGCGGATCCAGCGAGCGATGAACGGCTCCGCAAACAGGTTGTCCACCGGCTTCCCGAAAAACCCTTGCATTTGGGACGCCTAGAGCCGGTGAGATACTGTCGCGCTGCCCGTGCTGTCAGGCAGGCTTACATGCAGATCCAATGTTATTACGTGGTCCACCCCGGCTACTGTAAGCAGGTTCGCGAGCATCCGCGCCGTGATGGCCCCGCGATGGCTCTTCTTCTTGGACTGCCGCGAGTACGGAAAGTACCTCGTTGTTGTCAGCATACTGCTTCATCAGACATCTAGGCATCATACGGCATGACCGCTGTAAACGTCAGCATATTCCGTAGCGATAGTCAAGGCACATAGCAATAGCCAGGCACATACCGGTGATGGACTTTGCAGACCCGCCCTTGCAGGCCGAGATCATAACAAGCAGCTCCATGACGCTGTCGTTGATGTTCTCGCTCCCGCTCTGCACAATATACACGTCCTGGTTCCGCACCGACACCCCGATGTTCACGCTGGTCTCGCCATTGCTGAACTTGCGCAGGTCCGCGCCGGCGGGGAGCGTGCCCAGGCGCTCGCAGACGGTGTCCACCAGCCCAGGGTGCGAAGACCCGGAAAAGATCTGAACTCCCCGCATGGTGGTGGATGTGGTTATGAGGGATGCATGGGGGAGGAGGATAAAGTTGCCGAGGGGAGAGTGTGGAAAACTTGGAAGTGGAAAAGAGAAAAGAAAAAAAAAAAAAGGAGCGGGGGCACGTGAGCGATGCCGTAATCAGCTACATCAATCAATTGCTACTACGTATAAGCCACTTCTTTTCAACTCTCCATCGCCAGACATGCCCCGGCATTTTCCTCCCGTCCAACCAGGAGGCTCGCTGATTGTCGCCTGGCAGGCCAGAAACAAGCATGTCCTAGTTGTCGGCGGCGGCGAGGTATGTATGCCCGCCCTTCCTTTCGTCTGCCTCCCCACCTAATCCATGCATGCCTACAGGTAGCCGCGGGCCGCATCCTCCACGCCCTCAATGCCGACGCCAACGTCACCGTCGTCTGTCCCAGATCCGGGTTAAACGATGAGGTGTCCTTCCGCATCTCCGAAAACCAGGTCTCGCATATCGACCGCCCCTTCGAGCCTGGCGACCTGGACGGCGCCGACTTGGTCCTCTGCGCCATTGACGACCCCGCCGCGTCTTCCCGCGTCTGGCAGCTGTGCAAGGACCGTCGCATTCCAGCCAACATCGCCGATGTCCCCGCGGAATGCGACTTCTTCTTCGGCAGCATCCACCGTGACGGCCCCCTGCAGATCATGGTCAGTACCAACGGGAATGGGCCCAAAATGGCCAGTCTCGTTCGCAGGAAAATTGCAGATGTCCTGCCAGATAATACAGGAAGCGCGATTGATAACGTCGGGAGGCTGCGGAGGAAACTGAGGGAGGTTGCCCCTGATCCGGGACAGGGGCCGAAAAGGATGAAATGGTATGTTGGCTGCCTGTTACTGGAAGACCGCTGACAATGCAGGATATCTACCGTTTGCGAGACTTGGAGCTTGGAGGAACTCGTACAGATGGATGATCGCGATATGGACCGTCTTCTTGCCCATTATGAATCCGGCAAGATTCCGTCCTTCTCCGATACTCGAAGTAATTGAGCCATATACGTACCCTGTAGAGGATGCACTGGTAACCTATATATTCGTACTCCTAACATCGCGGCTATACATACATAGAAACACCAGAAATCAGTCAAAACACTCACCCAGACGCTAGCCGAAATAAGGTATCCAAATGCTGACAGAATCGAATAAAACTAATGTCCCCCGCTGGTTTTGCGCCAATAATTCTGCGAGATTGAGCTCCTCGACCGTGCCGATGCGCTTGACGGAATCTGCTCAAAAGACACGCCCAGCCGCGCCTCGCCGATCCTGCGCAGCAGCGACTGCACCGAGAGGCGGATCTCCGGGCTCAGATCGCGTCCGAGCAGATCGACGGCCAGACAGTAGAATGTCTCAATGTACTTCTCGAACCCTTCCGACGGGAAATGCGTGTAGCCCTCGATGACATCCACAACAACCGGACGCCAGGCGGCAATGTTACGATGCTGCGAATCTTCGTCAAGGCGGACAAAGCTGCGGATGATGTCTGCGCACAGTCTAATACGTTGATTAGCGACCAATTAGGCATGATGTAAAAGCCAAACTTACGGAATGAGTGCGGCTTCGGTCTCCGCCCGGCTTGCCCTCCTCTCCTCTCTCTCGTCGTGATACATCCGGAAAAGAATGTGCACGTACGTCGCCGCACTCCCACTCTCTTGCTTCAGCAGGTTCGGCGGTTGCTTCATGAACCCCTGCCGCCACAGCTGCATCCGAAGCTCCTTGTCCTCGTTGAACTTCTTCGCAAACTGGTAGCTCTTCTTCAGCAGCCCCATCAGCCGCAGAAGCTCTGAACTCGGAATCTGCGCGTACACGTTGTCATTCGAAAAGAGCTCATGTACCGTCTCAATCATGAGCAGCTGAAGAACGCAATTCGTGATGATGCGGTTGAAGAACCTCCGCCGCGTTACTGTCACCGCCGCCGTCTGCTGCTGCGCATCAGGCTGCGGACGGTAATCTTCCAATTCCGAGCCGGGCACCGTCGGCATGTCTCCATCCTCATGCTCATGCGCATCTTGTAACCCGTTTGTTTTCGAGGAATCCGGGGCCGAATGGCCGCCTCCTGGCGATACCCCTGGCGATTCCTGCGTACCATCACCGCTGGTCGTCTCCCCGTTGGCCGACATCTGGGAGCCCGATGACTTGACCGGCCCGGCCACTGCTGCCGTGAACAACTCGTACGCGGTGGTCTTGTCGAAGAGCTGCACAAATGCACCGACAATCTTGGCCCAGTGCACTTGCCTGAACTTGGCAACGTTCTGCAGAATTAGCTGCTGCAGACAGTTGCTACCGATCCGCGCAATCGTGTCGTTCTCTTGGCAGATGCACAGAGTCAGCAGTTCGAGGAGCCGGTCCAGCATATACTCCAGCGCGTCGAAATAGTGCGTGAAAAGGGTGATCATATTCCTCAGCGCCTGTATCATGGTCGTAGACAGCCACACCGAAAGCTCCTCGTGGTTCGGAACCTTGGACATTTCCGATCTTGACTGCAGCACCACGAATATAGGGTAGAGAAGCTGCCGCCAAAGAACATCCCAGAAATCTGACGGGAAGCCACCGCCGTGCCGAATCATCGTGTCAAAAAGGTAGGCAAGTGCTCTGAGTCCCATGTCAGCAAAGCAACGCTATTTTGGACGCATACACTTACCGTGACCGAACCTCAAGGTCGTCGCCTGTCATAAGCACATCCTGGAAAGCAATCAAGAGAGGATACCAGAATTGCTCCTCCCGCGACTGTCGACTGGGCGGCTTGTTGCGATCTGATACGTCTTCCTCGGTGCTTTCAGACGGCCCGCGGTAAGACAGAGGGCACTCTGGCGTCCTGAGCATCTTGGTGACAGTCGACTTCAACATCTCTATCGCCTGCAGGGATTTCTTCTGGAACTTGATGTTCTTGCAGAACTCGGTGAGGCAAATGACAAAGTCAGGGAAGGCGCCTTGAGTTATAACAACCCCGAAGCGAGTGTTGTATATTTGAGTAACGTGCTCGAAAGCCATGCTGACAATACTCTCTGCTCCTTATTAGTATGAACCGAACAACAAAAAAATACGATACTTACCATATGGTTCTCGTGCGGCAACTGTAAATACACCAAACATTGTCTTCCAGCCAGACCGGATATTATCGCCTCGCGCCTGGATCATCTGTATAAGGCACCGTAGGATCATATCCTTAACAGTAGCAGTGGTACTGTTCGCCATGACATGGTAAAACGGCTTCAGGAAGTCTTTTTGGAATTTGAAACCCGGGAGCTCTTCAATCTCCATGAACCGCATCGAAAGCTGACGAAGGGAGTCCAGCGCGAAGAAAACCACTGTCGTGTTCGTGTGGCAGCCAACTTGATTGAAGTGCTGCCCGAGAACTTCCCAGATCTTGGACCATTCAATCCTGACCCTGGTCATGTTGTAGTAGCTTATTTCCACCAACTTCTGCAAGCTGTAGGTCCTGGGAGAATCGCTCTCGCCCGACGACTGGATCTCTTGCCAACTCACTTCACTCAGCGCACGGATGAAGTGGATTATGGCTTCGTGAGAAAGATTGGCCGTGTTGGTAAAGATCCTGTCGACTCCACGGATCATCTCAGCCGATCGGCTCTCTATTGCAACCTCTGCTCGGAAAGCTGCGGCTCCCTGGACCGACCGATTCCGCGGCCGTCTCGCTGCTTGCATGGACTTGCGGTGGCCATCAGACGACGCCGGAGGCACAATGCGCGCTCTTGAGACATCAGGCAGCGAGCCTTCATCCACGCCATCGCTCAAGAGCTGGAGCCGGTCAAGCTGGCTAACGCATGTAAGGATTTCCCTCCAGGAGGTTTTGAGGTGATTCCCTTCCGTAAGCGCCACGTCAAGCAAGGCCTTCAGCGCTTCGACGTTCTTTGACACCATCTCTCTGACATTTCCCAGGTTCGTGAATTTTGCCAGCGCGGTGACAAACGCAACCCGAGGAGTCTCCAGGTCGAATGCGCAGCTGATGTGTATGGCAAGCCTGACTCCCTCCATGCAGAGCCTGATAAGCTCTAGATTCTGTGTATCTTGCATAGGAGCGGACAGACCTGAAAGGAAGGACATCCAGGTAACGTTAAACATGGAGCCCACATGCTGCACAGAGGTTGCTGGGATAAAACGAGAAAGAGCCTCCTTCACGGCCGTCTTGCGCTGGGCCCGGATCAAACTGCGATACAACTGCTCCGTTTTGTTGGCCATCTCCTCGGATGCCTGGGCATATCGCTCTCCTTGGACGTCTCTTCCCACAGTTGCGAAGACCTGCCCAGCTCTGGATGCTAAGCCGCCAGCCGGGGCGGCGGCTGGGATGCCAAGGTTCGCCGCATGCTCTCTTTCGGTATCGAGAACAATCTCGTTGCCTGCAATCTCGTCGTAAATGGAGCCGATGTAATCATCGGGCAAGTCCTGGTTGTCGTTGATGCCACGGTTGTTCTTGATGAAATCCTCCTTTGTCATGCGACGCCCTTTCAATTTGGAGCTATGCTGGTCCGTGTTGAGCATGATGACCGAATATGCAAGAACGTACGCCGTGTCGGCATTGGCAAAGGCGTTCGGATTCTGGGTCACATAGCGCTCTGCAAATTTCAGCATGAAACGGTCAATCTTCTGCGCTTCTCCCGGCAAGCGGAAGTGCTGCAAGAATTGGCGTAGAGAATCAACGAAGCGCTGCTTCGAGAAATCCATACTGTCAATAAACGCATGCATAATGGCAATATTTTCAGGCTCGCCTTCTCCGAGATACTCGCCTATTATGGCCTTGTCCAGCCGCTCGTTCCGGAACAGAAAGCTGGCAACGTCATGCGGCGACTCCGATGGTATAAAGCCCTCCTGAAGGAAAAGCTTGACTCCGCGCTTGGGCTTGAAATTAAATTGGTTGATGGCATTCATCAGCGCGATTTTCTTTTGCTTGACCTTTTCGATCTGGCTCGGGTCGTCCTCAGCCGCGGGCGTTGATCTCCCCCCGCTGTCCACGGTTTCAGGCCTCGGCGAGGAGAGGTATGTGGCCGCATTTGTGTCGAGCGACTCTCTGGAGTTGTCCATGGACTTATGCGAGGATACGTTAGGGACAGGCACTGCTTGATCCGCCATGCGCTGGGAGGCCCAGTTATCCAACGACCGCATGATCTCTACTAAACACTCGACCGCCTGGTTCTTCAATATGTACTCTGGTGGCACACCTTGCATATTCGGTTGCGGGGCGTTGGCTATGGCCGCGGTCGTGAGCGACGGAGGTAGAGTGCCCCGCTGATGCCATTCGGCCCCAATGCTCGAGATTTTGGTGTGGTTCTCCTGATATTGCTGCTGCTGCGCTGGGGTAAGGGTAATGGGCACATTCGAATAGCGTGACAGCTGCTCGATAACGTTTTGGAAAATATTTTCCAACGCTGTTCGATCGCAATCGTAATTGAGATAAACCTCCACCAAAGCCCGCGGATCACCAGACAGTCTTTCCAAAATTTCCAAGAAATACTGCTTCTGGAAAACCGGCGAATTCCGTTTCTCGAGAATCGCCAAATAGATCTCCTTGAGGAACACCTCAAGTTCTTTCTGTTTGCGAGTCAGATACAATCCTGACGAAAAAAAGGTGATGATAGGGGACAGACCTTCATCATAACCCTCATGTGCTTGAGCATAAGCCAGAATAACTCGCAGCAGACCTCGAATACTCTCGGGACAGCACTTGAGCCATTCCGGCTCAGACTCAGACACAGGTGAGGTCGCACAGCTTGCAAGAGAGTCATTGCCTCCGGGCTGCTCGAGCTGTTCCTGATAGTGACCACTGGAGAGGTGAAGGCGGTGATGTGGTTGTTGACAAGGTAATGGATGAGATGCAGAGAGAGCAACTTGGACCTCATGTTCTGAGACTTGGAATCTTGCTGCTGATCATGGCTGAGGAGCTTGTGGCTTAGCTTGCACAAAGCCCTGAAGACCAAAAACGCGTCCTTTATGTATATCTCATCCTCCTCCTCTTCTGCAGAAATGTCACTGTCCTCGGCGACGCTCGACGCTGACTGCGATGATGTTTGCCCAACCTTGGCACGGGTGACCGTCGTCGGAGCGTTGTCGTTTACGGTAGGATCCTCTTTGTTGGACTCGAAGCTTTGTAGGGTGAGTTTCTCCGTAGGCTCCTTGGTGACAGGCTGGTCGGGTGCAGCGGACGTCGATTCGGACACTTGGTCCTGTTCGGCGGTCTGAGAAGGCTCGACAGCATCAAGAGTGACAGTATCCGGGGAGCTTCCTTGGGCCTGTTCGCCCTCGCGCAGCCGTAGGTCTTTGAGATGAATCCTTACCCGGACTCTGTCAAAGACGGTGCCGACCATCTGAGTAAGAGACCCCTGGGCAATCTGCTGATTCTGACTGGACTTGGAGTAGATGAAAATGTTGTAGATCTGTCGGACGGCTTTCAGGAGGCCAGCTCCATGAACCACTATTTTGTCGTTCAGAACCGCAGCGAGAAGCGACTTGATGATCTGTTGCTGGATCTCAATCGCCGTCGCCTCATTCTCGAAACAGTCGCATATCGCATCAATGGCACGTTCGATGAGCGGTGGCTGATCTGGCGCGGCGCTGAGTTCTGTTGGGGCGCCCTCGAGGGTGGATGGAAATGCGAAGTACGAGTAGGTGATCAGCTTCCCAATGCAATCGAGGGCGGTCACTTGTAGAGGGATGCTCAGAGATCTGGTTGCAAGGTGAAGAGGACGGAATATAATCTCCGGGTTGATGGGGCGTTGTTCCGACTGTTTGACGTTCGCCAGCGCGTTCTTCACGGCCTCCTCCAAGTCCTTGTTTCTCCGAGCCTCTCGAGACGCGCCAATAGTGTCGAGTGCGGTTACAATAAACACAGTCGAGCTGACAGGCGCGGATCGGTGAGTTGCCTGTGTCGCCGTTGTCGACCTCGAGTCGGAACGCATTCGGGTATCCGGGGGTTCAACCTGAGGGGATACCGAGCCGACCTCTTCCTCGCCTGGCGATTCTTTCTCGACGCTGAGTGTTTGCGCACCTGGTGAGTTATCGGATGGCTCTCTCGACTCAGACTGGGGTTCTGCATCATCTTCGGCGCTCGGCGTTTCGACGGCGTCCCTCGACGGGCTCGGGTGCTGTTCGGTGGGCGTGTCTTCTGTAGACTCCGACTGGTCCTGAGACGAACCGGGTTTCTCTGAATCGAGCTGTAGAGACTCGGATTCATTCGGCAAGCCCGGTTTATCAGCTTCTAACACGGGTGGGGCATCTGGACTAGATGCGGCGTCGGGGCTGCTATTGACAGCATCCTCCGACACGGGGACAGGGTTCTGGGAAGGCTCATTTGGAGAGCCATTTTCCACTTCCGCCATTTATGCAGGACTCCGGACGGAGTACACGAGGGCAGACGAATCAGGGGTCCACATCTAACAAATAGGCCAGAGCGACATAGAGGGGGTCGGGGAAGCGCGAGCAGCGAGTGGAAGAAAGGTGTTCGTTTCTCCTGCCTTCGCCCGCGGGAAATGCGCTACGGGGGGCTGCGCGGACCAGATGCGCGGCTAACGTAAGCGATGGAGCTCTCCGAAGTCTCACCGGAAAAGAAAGCAGACTCAACAGGTTCAACAATTTCACCTCTGCTTTCTCCCCCTGTCTCCTGGCTTTCCTTCTGTCGCGCTTCCCTTCTGTTGCCCTGGGCCCCTTCTGTCCTCCCTGCTCTTCCCACCTACAATTGCTTAACTTCGGCGTGTAGGCACCATGGTTGCCTCTGTTGTTCGGATGCGCACTCCGAGTGCCATGTTTCTGGCCAGGGGCACTTCTTGCATGAAGAGGCCTCAGGCTGTGCACAGGTTTAAGGATGGCCTGCAGTAAGTTATTCTGTTGACTTGGATATCTAGCTTGGATGCTAACATTCTCCTCTAATCGCCAGAACTCAATTGCCCGCGTTCTCCGCGCTTTCCCGCTTCTATGCCTCGAAGTGTATGTCATTGAGCTGGCTCGTCTGGCCCTTTTCTGGTTCTAACATGGCGTATTACAGCGTTCCCTCCGCACACCATCATCAGCATGCCCGCTTTGTCGCCAACCATGTCCGCCGGAAACATCGGCGCGTGGCAGAAGAAGGCCGGCGATTCCTTGAGCCCCGGCGAGGTGCTGGTGGAGATCGAGACGGACAAGGCGCAGATGGACTTTGAGTTCCAAGACGAGGGTGTCCTGGCCAAGGTTCTGAAGGAGACCGGCGAAAAAGATGTCGCTGTCGGCGCGGTACGTACTGTCATGTCGCATTGGTCGTTCTGCTGCTGACTGCGACCAGCCCATTGGTGTCATGGTTGAGGAGGGAACTGATGTCGCGCCTTTCGACTCCTTCTCCCTGGAGGATGCGGGTGGTGAGAAGAAGGCTGCTGCGCCGGCTGAGGAGAAGAAGGAGGCGCCGGAAGCTAAGGAAGCTCCTGAAGCTGCCGCGCCTGCGCCTGAGCCAGCTGCGCGGGAGCCAGAATCCTCCGACGAGAGACTCCAGCCCAGTCTTGACCGTGAACCTAATATCAACCCTGCTGCCAAGGCGCTTGCCCTGGAGAAGGGCGTGCCGATTAAGTCTGTCAAGGGGACCGGACGAGGCGGCCAGATCACCAAGGAGGACGTTGAGAAGTTCAAGCCCAGCGGCCCCGCTGCTGCGGCTGAGGCGTCCTATGAGGACATTCCTCTCACCTCGATGCGCAAGACTATTGCCAACCGCCTCCAGCAGTCGACGAGGGAGAACCCCCACTACTTCGTGTCGACCACCCTGTCGGTGAGCAAGCTCATGAAGCTGCGCCAGGCGCTCAACGCGTCCGCCAACGGCCAGTACAAGCTCTCGGTCAATGACTTCCTTATCAAGGCTTGTGGCGTGGCGCTCATGAAGGTGCCTGCGGTCAACTCCAGCTGGCGCGACGAGAACGGCCAGGTTGTCATCCGCCAGCACAACACGGCGGATGTCAGCGTTGCGGTTGCGACCCCGACCGGCCTCATCACGCCGGTTGTGAAGAACGTGCAGGGGCTTGGCCTGTCCAGCATCTCGAACCAGGTCCGGGACCTTGGCAAGCGGGCGCGCGACAACAAGCTCAAGCCCGAGGAGTACTTGGGCGGCACGTTCTCCATCAGCAACATGGGGATGAACGATGCGGTTGAGCGGTTTACGGCTGTGATCAACCCCCCTCAGGCGGCTATTCTGGCCGTGGGCACTACGCGCAAGGTTGCGGTTCCGGCCGAGACGGAGGAGGGCACGTCGGTTGAGTGGGACGACCAGATTGTTGTGACGGGTAGCTTCGACCACAAGGTTGTGGACGGGGCTGTTGGCGGCGAGTGGATCAAGGAGCTGAAGAAGGTGGTGGAGAACCCGTTGGAGCTTCTTCTCTAAGCAGTTTGCTTTGTTTTTACTATGTACGTATTAAAAGGTTGGCATTAAACTGGCCGGTTGGGCTGTTCTATAGGGCTAGAGTTGAATGTATTCCTATGTTCCCGTCACGTGTGCTGATGTCATTGCTTCCCGCCTGTCGTCATGGTCATTTTCCATCTCTCTTGACCTCAGCTACAACACCATGTCGTACGCAAACGCCGCTTCCAAAGGCCCCAGGCAAACCGCCGAAGATGTAAGTGCCATGTCCGATGCTACCAGAGTCCATGCTAACCTCTGCAGGCGTAAGTCGCCAACTTCAAGTCGCCCATACGGCGTATACTAAGTCACTAAAACCAGCCGCGCCCCCCGCGTCAGCCGCGTCTACAAAGACGAGTCCGAGGAAACCTCCTCCCTAGTCGACGTCGACACCCCGCACGTCGCCTCGGTCGAGTCCAGCTTCCTCAGCCAGGACGTCAAGACAGCCACCCAGGCAGACCGGCGCGAGCGCGAGGAAGGATCCGCTGTCTCCCAGGCCGCCGAGCAATCCCGCAAGGACGCCAAAGCCGAGGACCAGGCCCGCAAGGAGAGCTGCGCTTCCAACCTCCGCCGTAACTCCGATAACCCCGTCATCCTCGGCAATGCGCTCCTGGTTACCCTCCTCGGCGCGGGCCTGGGCGTCGGTGCCATCAGGAAGCATCTCGACGGGCAGTTATCCTGGGGGATTGTCGGGACTTGGTCGGGCGTTGTTGGGGCGCTGGGTGTCGCGGATTACTTTTTGAGCAGGTTCGTTTCTGACTGCTGTTCTGTTGGGCGATGATATGCTGACCGGCGCAGGTGGCTCTTCCGGAATAGGTACCCCCCGAAATAGCGTGAGGGCTGGCTGTTATAGCTTGACGGCTTTGTTTCGCTCGTATACATAATTCCAATTTTCCGCACTGGGTACGTTGGGGTCTATGGTAGTTGATATTGGTCCATGAGATTCGCTGTTAGTTTAAGAATTTAATAGTATAATCCATCAGCAAGTAGCATGACGCTCTCAGTGTACCAGAACCTCCATGCAGCTCTCCTCACAAATTGATTCTGGCTTGTGCGCCATCGCCTCACCATTCCGCGCGCCGACGGAATCTAGTTAAGGTCTGCATGACTCACCTTCTCCAGCAGAATCTTCGCAAGTCTCACGCAGAAACGTCTCGGTAGTCCCAGCTCGCCAGCCAGCATATCGGCCGCAGCAATGGCGGCTTCTCGCCGCACCTCCTTGACTGCATTCTCCACGTCGCCTAATTCGAGGACTAAACCGGACCGTTGATACATCGGCCCAATAGACCTGATAGTTCTGATACGGATACTCGTAACTTGTGGGCCGCGTTGGGGTTGTATACCGGGGACAGCAAGAGCAGTGTTTGCAGTTTCAGCGTAGATGGCAAAACGCAAGGCGCATCTGCTCCGTGATTCCTGGTCCGCGGAAAGACAGGCGACTCTCTTGATAGCAGCATCGCGCATGCGGCGGAGGTGCAGTCGCAGAGCGCCGGCACTAGCAGGGAGGACACAATGTGAAGCGCCAGAGGCAGCCAAATGTCGTAGATGCAGGGTGGCAGGGCCTGGGTGTAGATGCCCTGGAGGAGCAGGTGGTTGATCTCGTGGACCCGCGCGGGCGAGGACTCGGGGCCCAACAGGCGACGGAAATGCAGACAGCGGGCTGCAGGACGGCGGACAGGTCCATCCTCGCTTTGATTCTTGATTCTCAGATCCATGGCCTCATATCCTCCCCTCAGCCTCATATCGCGTCATGATCATTGCGGGGGCGAGAAGCTGCGGTACTCCGCCACGGGCCTGGGTATACACAAAGTACACATGCCCATACTCACATATCTTGCCAGTACTGCACTGTAAACAGATCCAGTTTCCAGGAGTAGGAGGCGCAGCAGCAACAGGAGGGGCGTGGGAGTTGTATGTACCAGAGGCAGGCAGGCGGTGAAGTCGCCGAGGCCAACCAACAGGACAACAGACAGAACAACAAACCAACTCTCCTCGTCGTAACACCCTCTGCCCTCCACCATGGTATGTTACTGCTCCTCACGCACTTCGCTGCTGTCTAACACCTCCAGAACTCCCTGTTCAACTCTGCCCTCAAGCAGTCGTCGGCCATCCGCCGCGACTTGGACACCTTTTCGCAGTCGCCCGCCACTTCATCGCCGGCCCTACAAGGCGAGTGCCCTCGATCCTATGCTTGTGTAGACGCAGCTGACCGGAACCGGAGTCCAGGCCAAATCGCAGCTTCTCTCGCATCCCTCTCGCGAACAGTCGACGACTACTCGGGGCTGTCCAAGAAGGAGCTCATCCCCGACAAACAAGAAAAGGCGTTCGAACGAGTCAAGAACTTCCGGTCAGAGCTTGCGGAATACAGGCAGCTGTACGATCGGCTTCGCGGAGAGAGGGAGGATGCTGTATGTTTTGTCCGCCTGTCTCGTCTCAGACCAAGTTAACACTCGCTGAAGCAATCCGTCACCAACCGCAACGAGCTCCTCGGGCGCCGTCCCCATCACGCTGTTACTCCCGAGAATCCGTACGCGCAGTCGTCACTACCCCCAACGTCCTCCCCGTTTGCCAACCCGTCGTCGTCGCGGTCCGGGCTCAGCTTCGGCGCTTCCCCGGCGGACTATAATCGCGAAACGCACGCGCTGCGCGAGCAGTCGTTCTTCTCCAACACGCACAACCAGCTCGACGAGTTCCTCGACCGCGGGCGCGCGGTGCTTTCGGACCTAGGGCAGCAGCGGGAGGTGCTCAAGGGCACGCAGCGGCGGCTGTACAGTGTTGCGAATACGCTGGGGATCAGCGGGGACACTATCCGGATGGTCGAGCGACGGGCGAAGCAAGACAAGTGGATATTCTGGGGCGGCGTGGTAGTGTTCTTTCTGTTCTGTTGGGCAGTGCTGCATTTTCTGAGCTGATTGGAACCTGCTTGACCCTTCTATGGCTTGCAAGCGCTGGCGTTGGACTGGATAAATTGGATATGCATACTGGCGATTAATTGGAACTGGAGTGTATTATTATAAAGTATAGTATATCACAGGATACTCTATACCAGTCTATATACTCTGCAAGTAGTCATGTGCCTCGGACCGGAAGAAAGGTTCCGAGCGCTCACCGAGAGAACTTCGTCCGACTTTCGCTTCTTCTTCTTCCTCTCTCTCTCCCTCCCTCTCTATTCCTCTCCTCAATCCCTCTGTCCAATTCATTCAATTCCCTCCCCGTCCACTTCACAATGTTCGCTGCGCGCCAGTCCTTCAACCTCTTCCAGAAGCGGGCCTTCTCCGCCTCTGCCAGCCAGGTACCTTCTCTTCCCCATCCCCGACCTTGACCTAGTACCTGCTAACCACTTCCAGGCCTCCAAGGTCGCCGTCCTTGGTGCTGGTGGTGGCATTGGCCAGCCCCTGTCGCTGCTGATGAAGCTCAACCCCCGTGTGACCGACCTCGCCCTCTACGACATCAAGGGTGGCCCTGGTACGATCATGCCAATTGTCCGTTCTGCCGACGGCTACTGATCCCGACAGGTGTCGCCGCTGATCTCGGCCACATCAACACCAACAGCAACGTCTCTGGCTTCGAACCGGGCTCCAGCGGCCTCAGCGACGCCCTCAAGGGCTCTGAGATCGTCCTCATCCCGGCCGGTGTCCCTCGCAAGCCCGGCATGACCCGTGACGGTATGGCTCTAGGGAAATTCGTCGAGGCATTATGCTGATAGAATAGACCTCTTCAACACCAACGCCTCCATTGTCCGCGACCTCGCCAAGGCCGCTGCTGATGCTTCGCCCAAAGCCAACGTCCTCGTCATCTCCAACCCTGTTCGTATCCCGCCCCAGTAGTCCGCTGCAATGCTGACGACCTAGGTCAACTCGACTGTCCCCATCGTCTCCGAGGTCTACAAGTCCAAGGGTGTCTACAACCCCCAGCGCATCTTCGGTGTCACCACCCTCGACGTTGTCCGCGCGTCTCGCTTCATCTCCCAGGTCAAGAAGACCGACCCCGCCAACGAGTTCGTCCCCGTTGTTGGCGGCCACTCCGGCGTCACCATCGTCCCCCTCCTCTCCCAGTCCAACCACGCCGACCTCGACGGCACCCCCCGCGACGAGCTCGTGAACCGCATCCAGTTCGGCGGTGACGAAGTTGTCAAGGCCAAGGACGGCGCTGGCTCCGCTACCCTCTCCATGGCCATGGCCGGTGCTCGCTTCGCCGAGTCGCTGCTCAAGGCCTCCCAGGGCGAGAAGGGCGTTGTCGAGCCCACCTTCGTCGACAGCCCTCTGTACAAGGACCAGGGCGTCGACTTCTTCGCCTCCAAGGTCGAGCTCGGCCCTAACGGCGCTGAGAAGATCCACGACGTTGGCAAGGTTTCTCCGTATGAGGAGAAGCTCCTCGAGGCCTGCCTGGGTGATCTGAAGAAGAACATCAAGAAGGGTACGTTGCGTTGCTAATCAATGGAATTAATGCTAACTCTGCAAAGGTGTCGACTTCGTCAGCGCCAACCCTTAAGCGGGTTCCCGTGTGATTGCAGCTATTCCTCTGTGTACCAGTCTCGTGTACTCTACCACGCCTCCCTGACCCATCTCGACTGCCTATGGAGGAATGACTACAGGATTATGGGTATGGGAGGCCTGTATCCTAGTTAATACAATCTCCTTTGTATTTGGCATTGGTTGTAGTCATTTATTCAACGCATAGAAGCAATGATAACCCAATTAACAATCTGGGAGTGAATCACTAAAGCAGTAATTTCAGACCAACGTGACCGACCCTCTACGTGTAACTCCTCATGGCATCGAGATAGCCAGTACCCCCGCGAAGATCGTGCTCGAAGCACTCGGCCACCTCGAGAACACGCTTGATGTGCTCCATCGACAGGGCCGACTTCTCGTTGACGGCGAGCGCCTGGGCCGTGCGGACCGCGTTTTTGATCTGCCTCGTCAGTTGCTTGAACTCTTTAAGGTTATTGGGGTAGCCTACCTGTCGTCCATTCAGCGTACGGCGAGCCAACGCGTCGAAATCCTTATCTGTAAACCGCGCCGTCTGCACACCCTCCTTGGCCTGCACGCGCTCCAAGAACATCGTCCACACACTCCGCCGGGCCTTCGGTGAGAGCTCGCCGTACCGGATGGCCAGGTGGATGCGCGACTGGAACGCGTCGTCGAAGGTCTCGACGCGGTTCGTCGTCAGGAACAGAATCCCCTGGAAGTACTCGAGCAGACGCAGGAAAATGCTGACCAGCGCGTTGCGGTGGATGTCCTGGATCGTGCGCTTCTCCAGGAATATGTCCGCCTCGTCCAGCAGGAGCACCGCGCCCCAGGAGTGCGCGATGTCCAGAATCTTGTTCAGTTCCGCTTCCAGCGTGCGTGAGTCCATACCTAGCTCGCCCGCGCTGACCATGTACAGGGGCCGTTGGAGCAGCTCCGCAATGCCTTCCGCCGTGAGCGTCTTTCCTGTCCCCGGGGGTCCATGGAGCACGGAGACAAGGCCTTTTCCTTTACCCTGGATCACGTCGTCGATGTTATGCGCTGCGTGGAACGTGTGTGACTCGACCAGCGCTTTGATGACGGATTTCTGCTCGCGCGGCAGCACCAGCGAGTCGAACGCGTCTTCGCTCCACTCAATGTCGCTGACGCCCGAGATCGTGAACTCAAGCCAGAGCTTCTCGCTGAAGGCGAACCCCAGTACCACCGGGCTGGCTAGCAGGAGTTCCTCTTCGCTGAATGCCCGGTCCGTCGGATCTGCTACCTCGTCCATCTTCGCCTCCTTGTGCATGGCATCTCTACTGTCGTCTAGTTGGATCCGCCAGACCTGACCTCTGCCATTCTCGTCTTGGACGACCCTGTATTTGATACTCGGGGCGCCCGCATTGCCGCCGCCGTCGTTGTCTGTGTCGGAGTTCAGCGGGTAGCAACAGCATCCCTCGTCGTCAGCATCCTCGTCCTCCGAGTCGACAAGGCCCGAGTTCTTTACGTTGCTGACGGGGTAGTTGGGGTTGATGCGTCGATGGAGCGCCGGATCAATCATGATGCGGCTGTTGACGTTGACTTTGGCAGCTGAACGCTTCTTCTTGTAGAACGCCATTCCCTTGTGGAAGCGGTAATTCATGCCTCGGAGCGCCACAAACTTCTTGCCTCGCTCGATCAACTGGTTCCTAATGCTCGCCGGATCGCGGTGGTATGCGAGCGGATAGCACGCCAGCCCGGTGATCTTGCGGACACCTTTGAAGGACTCGACCCTCGCAGCTATCGTCCCCATACCGAAGGACTTGCCGTCATACTCCAGGTACCGACCTTCAACGCTGTACCACTGGCCACCCATGAATGAGGTCTCTTTGGTGGAGTATTCGATCTTGAACGCGCGCGGCTCGTCCTCGTTTCCGTACGTCGGCGTGTAGGCGATGGTATTCGGCTTGAACAGCGCCCACAGAAGGTCGTACGTAATCATGTTGGCGTCCAGCAGCGGATACAGCGTCTTCTTGGTCTCGGCGTAGTCGGCGTCCAGGTACCTGATGAGGATCTGGAGGTGAGCCGCTTTCACGACAGACATCTTCCTCGCCTTCTTCTTCTTCTGCGTCTTGGCCGCCTGCTTCAGCTCCTTCCTGTACTGCCGGGCTTCCTCGAGGTAAAGGAAGAGCATGTTGGGATCGACGACGGCGGTCTCCTGTACCAGACTGACGCCTTTGACACCATTCATGACTTTGGCCAGGGCATCGCGCAACGGCTTGCTTTTGATGTCGACGAAGGTCTCCAGATACCTGTTTTCGCAGTCGAAGCGGCGGCGCACGGTGAAGATGTATTGGTCCCATTCGCTGGCGTCGGGGTCGTCAACGGTCTCTGAAAGCTTGTAATTATGGATCGTATTGTCCCATACTAGTTGTGTCAGTCTAATCAAATCAAGGAGCGAGAATAAACGTACACTGATCCACGCGTTTGAAGGCTACCTTTGAGGCCGTTTTTTTCTTGGAACTGGACTTTGCGGTGCCCTTCTGTTCCTGGTCATCAGGAGCCTTTTTCCCACGCCCTTTGCGGCGTCCGTCGCATTTGGTCTTCGTCGCTGAGATTTTGGCAGTTGTGTCATCGGGATCCGCGTCGGAGCCAGCCTCCTGCTGGTCTTCTGACAGCTCTTCGGAGCGGACTTGCTTTGCCCTCTTTCTCGCCTTGAGCTTAGCCAGGAGCTTTCTCACGACCCTCTCATCCTGAGACGAGATGTCATCTTCACTGTCGTCAACATCGGTGTCAGAGTCGGGGACCACTCTGCTCGAACGGGCCTTCTTCCCGCTTCTCGGGGTCTTCCGCGTCTTTCCCTTCGGCTGTTTATGCTTCTTCTGGGCCTCAGAGTCGGAGGAAGAGACTTCTGAAGGAGAGACCACACATACGATGTCGCTCGACACAGAGCTGTCCGACGCCGACGTAGACGCAGAAGAGCTAGTAGTATCCTCGCTGTCCGACCTGGTCTGTTTACGGCCCTTCTTCTTGGACCCACGTTTCCGACAGCTGGTGTTGGCGTCGGTGCCTTTGCCCACGTGTTTTTTGCAGGCGGGCTTCTTGGGCGTGGTGTCAGGAGGAACAGCCGCAGCGGTGTCCTTCTCTGGGGCGTTGTGGGTGTTGACGGCGGGCGGCTCCTCCCGAGTAGACGCGGAGCAATCGGCCATGGTCCGCTGTGGAGCCTCTTCGGACGGGGTCGACGGGGTGAAGACAGACGCTAGGCTGGGATCGCGGGCTCGCTCGGACTCAGAGGCAGGTTGCGATGTCCGACGGGACCGGGGCTGGTCAGAGGACATGAGAGGTGTTGAGAGGAGGAGCTATCGGCAGTAGGGAAGGTGCTTAGGCAGAGCAGGAGTAATTGTGGATGACGATGGAAAGAAGAGAGAGAACGGGGAATAGCTCGCCAGAGAGGATAATAAAAGAATAAAAGGCAGAGAACGAAGAATGCGAGGCAGCCGTTTGCTCTCTCTCTCTGTCCACTCGTTCCAGCCAGCGTGTTAGCCCTCCCAGCCATTGGCAGTAGACTCTCCCTGCCTGCGCCTGCTGCCTGCGTGGCCAGCGCTTGTCTGCGCTGTTCCCTGCAGGCAATGGACCAGTGAGTTCTTTTTATTCGTGTATTTGTTGTTCTAGACCGTAGTAGGGAGGAGTAGGGCTAGGGCATAGCCCGGGCCAAACAATACAACATATACCTTACGTGTTTCCCATACAGTACAAGAGGTACTTACTTATTTTGTTTATTTCTTCTACGCTACGCTAAATATTAATATCCACTAATGTTAGGTGTATATGTATAGATTTAAAATTACCCTCGCGTTCCAATAACCTAGGATAGGTGCCTTATAGACACCTTATCATGGTATCCGCTGACTAAGCCGCTCGGCGCAGATGACGCCGCGAACCTCCTCCCTCCGCCAAACCAAAATCACTTGATCTCAGTCTCGGACATGGTTGCACCCTGACTTGCGAGAGGCGCGACACTGGAGCGCGCGCCCAAGAAATGTTGTCTGCGTTTACCGCTCGGCCGCTCGTCGAGTTCAAGCAGCGCGACAAGTCCAGGATCGAATCAGTCCTTGCCTACGGCGACCGGGTGCTGGTCGGCCTGAGCAGCGGGAGTCTACGAGTATACCGGGTCAACGAGCTGGACGGAGGCGAGAATAATGCAGAGGAGCAGACACAGGAGAGTAGGGACGCGGGCAACGAGGGAGGTTCAACGGTCAAGCCCACCGATCTCCTCCGGGAGCTGGAGAAGTTCTCGCGGTACAAGATCGAGCAGCTGGCATTGATCAAGGAGGCGAAGGTTTTGGTGTCGCTGTCGGCCGGCTACGTGTCCTTCCACGACCTGCAGACGTACGAACTACAGGAACAGCTCACGCAGACCAAGGGTGCCTCGACCTTTGCCGTGACTTCGAATATCGTCAATGACCCCGAGACCGGCGTTCCATCGATCGTGTCGCAGCTCGCGGTTGCGGTGAAGCGGAAGATCATGCTGTGGACGTGGCGGGATATTGAGCTGGAGGGAGATACGCGGGAGATCAGCCTGGTCAGCGGGATCAAGGCGCTGACGTGGGTGTCGGGGACGAAGCTGGTCGCCGGGCTGAGCTCCAACTTCGTCATGGTGGATGTCGAAAATGCGGATGTGACGGATTTGGCGGGGCCAGGGAGCATCGGCGGCCCTGGAGGGCAGGAGTCTGGCCGGTTTGCGGGGGTCGGAGCTGCGAGTATGAGCTACATTGGCATGGGGGGCATGGTTCCGAAGCCGCTTGCTACGAGGCTCATGGATGGCCAGGTATTGTTGGCCAAGGATATCAACACGCATTTTATTGATACCGATGGCAACTCGCTAGGGCGGAGGCAGATCCCGTGGAGCAGTGCCCCGGTGGATGTCGGGTACTCATATCCGTTTCTGCTGACGTTACACGATGCGTCCAAGGGCGTGTTAGAGGTGCGGAATCCAGAGACTCTATCGCTACTGCAGTCGGTTTCGTTGCCGTCCACCAGCATCATGCATATCCCGCAGCCTAATATCAGCCTGGCGCACGCCGGGAAGGGGTTTCTGGTTGCCAGTGACCGGGTTATCTGGAGGATGGAGTCGTTGAGCTACGACACCCAGATTGATGCGCTGTTGGAGAGGGGGTATCTGGACGAGGCGATCAGTCTGATAAGCATGCTTGAAGCTGCGCTTCTGGAGGACAAGCCCCGTCGACTACGCGAGGTTAAGCGCGACAAGGCGAATGCGCTTTTTGGGATGCGGAAGTATCGAGACTCGATGGACCTGTTTACGGAGATCTCGGCCCCTCCGGAGACGGTGATCCGACTCTATCCTAAAATAATTGCGGGCGATCTCTCGGTCAGAGAGGATCAGGAGGATACAGACAGCGACAGCCAACCAAAGCCAAATGGCACTCAGACACAGGATAATGATGCTGCAGAAGATGGCCCTTCCAAAACAGCTCCGCAGGCCCCGTCTATGAGATCGTCCCTCCGTACCAAGACTGACGGGAGCAGTGATTCGGACAGTGTACGCGGCAAGAGTGCAGAGGACGATAAGCCGCTGGAAGGAAAAGACCTTCGGGCTGCCGTCCGTGAGCTACAAGCATACCTCGCAGATGTGCGGCGGAGGTTCCAGCGATTTCTCAATGCCGATGGCACGCTTAAAATGGCCGATCCGCTGACAGACGGAGCCCATGACGAGTTTACTGACAGCGTGACCAAACTGCTCGACTCTGCGGATGAGACTACGTACGGCTTCGCTGAGAAAATCCGGGAGAAGGCCAGACTCGTTGACACGATTCTCTTCCGAGCGCACATGTACGCAACGCCGTCGCTGGCAGGCTCCCTCTTCCGAATAGCCAACTTCTGCGACCCGAACGTCGTGATGGAGCGGCTGGAAGGAACAGGGCGCTACAACGACCTGATCGACTTTCTATACGGGAAGAGACTACATCGACAGGCGCTTGAGCTACTGCAGAAATTCGGCCAGGCGGAGACAGCGCCAGAGACAGCGCCGCAGCTCCACGGGCCCAGGAGAACGGTTGGGTACCTGCAGAATCTGGCGCCGGATAAGATCGATCTCATCCTCCAGTTCGCCGAGTGGCCTGTCCGCGAAGACCCGGAACTCGGCATGGAGATCTTCCTAGCTGATACCGAGAACGCGGAGATGCTGCCTCGCCATCAGGTCCTGGAGTTTCTGCGTGGAATCGATCTCACCCTTGCTGTGCGGTATCTGGAGCATGTCATTGGCGAGTTGAACGACATGACACCGGACTTGCACCAGATGCTTCTCTATCTCTACCTGGAGCGTCTGCAGAAGCACAAGAGCGGCGAGTTGGTATTTAGCGAAGACAGTGTTGAATGGCGGGATCGGCTACTGGAAATGCTGAGGAGCAGCTCGCAGTATTCGCCGGCCAAGATGCTTGATCGGCTTGATCGTGAGGGTAAGTTTCTTTCTGCATGCATATGGCATACTGACGAGGTAGATTCGGAATACTTTGAGGCGCGGGCGATCGTGTTCAGCAAGATGGGGCAGCATCGACAAGCGCTGGACATCTACGTGTTTAAGCTAGGGGACTATGCGAAGGCTGAGGAGTATGTTTTATCCTGTTGTACGTTCAACACTAACAGAGCAGGTATTGTAACCAAATCCATCTGGCAGAAAACCCAATGGAGATCAAACCAACACGACGCGTAACACCGGCGGACACGGAAGAGGAACAACCATCCATATACCTGACGCTGCTATCTCTCTACCTCTCTCCGCCGCACGGGTACCAACCGCAATACGGGCCGGCCCTCGAGATACTCGCGAAACACGGATCCCGCCTCCCAGCCAACTCGGCACTGGGCCTGATTCCCGAGTCGCTCCCGGTGAAAGAACTGGAGTTCTACTTCCGAGGCCGCATGCGCGCAGTCACGTCATTATATAACGAAACCAAGGTGGTGGCGAACCTCCACAAAGCAGAGAGCATCAAAACGCAGGCGCAGCTGTTCGTCGGAGAGGGAACGGACGGACGGTCGTCGAGATCGCGACATGTCACGGTGACCGAGGAGCGGGTGTGCGGGATCTGCCACAAGCGACTGGGAGGGAGTGTGATCAATGTGTCTCCAGAGTAAGCGCATCCCGGCTGACACGACCGACATGCTAATGCGTGCAGTAATACCGTTGTCCATCTTGGGTGCGCGAACCGAGTCACCGGCGCATCGTGACATTGTAAGATAGGGGCCGACTCGAGTTGACGATAGTGTCGTTTTTTCGATATGTAAATGAGAATCGTTGCATGGAAGTTTGATGCCCAGAAACGACATCTAAAAATCAATCATCGCCGGTGCGCAGGCTAGGAATCATCTCCGGCCCAGCTAGGACTCCTAGACATTCTCCTCGCCGTAGTTCTCCTCCTCCTTGGCCTCACTCTCCGACACCTCGGCCGACTTCTTGTCCTCATCCATGCGCTCGGTCAGGAAGGCGTTGATGTCGTCCTGGAGTTTCCGCGTCGACTGGCCGAGCTGGGCGAGGTAGGCGGTCTTTGCATGAACGTTGTCAGGGGCGGGGAAGGGGGCGACGGGTTGTTGGAAGGAGTGCGAGGATTGGGGGGAGGCGTAGACGGC
>RAQS01000267.1:0-27355 GCA_003698115.1 Aspergillus sp. HF37 | reverse complement strand
CCAGGGCTGAGGTTCATATGTCGGCGACCAGCGAATGGCAATCGCCATGATCATCTTGGTGGTAGCCAGGCAGATAGACGCAACAAGCGTGATCCATGCAAAGATTGCAGCCAGGCCGCTGAAATATGACAGTCCCCTCGCCCATCGACTCGGTGCGATGATCGATGTGAAGTGATACTGCCCCCCAGCCGTGGGATATACACTCGCCAGTTCCGCAAGGGTTAACCCGGTAAAGAGCATGGCAACGGCAACGGTAATAATGCCGTACAGAAGAGAAAGCGCGCCACCAGATTGAATGGCGATGGCAAAGCTAGAAGCAATGGCCACCCAACTGTTGGACATGTTGTAGCCGACGGCGATGATGCTGAGGATGCCGAAGTTGCGCTTCAAGGGCATCTCAGCGATGCCCGAGACAGTAATTTGGCCATCGCCGAGCTCGATTTCGGGGGAGGAGGCATCCTTGGGGGTTGGCTTGGGGTGATCTGGTTGGGACATTTTGGCAGTATTCAGCCTAACGCATCGCACAGTGGAGGGCAGAGAGCCGTCAATTGTATATTGTCAGTAGACGACATCGGAATGTCATGACCCTTCCGAGCAGGCCACCATTTCGGTCGCTGCACAGGCCTGTATGCTGCTGATATTTCGATCGCCATGGCGGAATGGGCGGAATTACCAGTATATCCAGCGCATGGCTTCGTGCGGGGATAAAGTCTGGGGAAGCTGTGGATTGACGATCGAGCCAATCGTCACGGTCATCCCCCAATGGTATCGGCAGGATTGGAAGGCTTGTCGGCCTGGATCCGCATGCGGAATTAACGATGGAGCTGGTATACGCGATGGCTTTTCCATTGCCTATAAAGTAGACGGTCTGGAGTCACTGCGTATGTCAGTACGGCTGGACGCATGTACGTCTGTACCCATACCTAACATAGCCAAACCATGCTAAACCATAGAAGGCGTAGACGTCAGTTCTCGTCAATCTGCCGTTGCTGGTGCCAGTAGATGGCAGCAATCAAAGCAGGACAGGCTGTCGAGTGGTGTATTCGATGCAGTCAAGGGTGTTTGACGAGGGACAAGATAACACAACCATCCATATGGGTATCATGAGAGCCACCTTTTGCTTTGCACTGGCACTGGGAAGGACCGACTGATGTGTAGGAGGAGGACTTGGTTGTTGGAGTTCTTCGTGGCTGTCCTGGTTCGATGCGTGCATAAATCTCTTAGTCACTATGGCTGCATAACACAATGCACGGCATTTGTACAGGGTATGCAGAGTACTATGCCGGGCAAAATAAGGAAAATCCACGTTGGAGCTAGTATTGTCCAGTGATCACGAGATTGATATATTCTAGAAATGGGATAGAATTTATTCACTCCATAGAGCCACTAATACAAATATCCATACCGTGCACATATTACTTTGATACAGCATATCCACCTCTTCGGGTCCTCTGGCCATAGATCTGGGGCAGCTCTGGCTGATCGGTCCGGCTGGATGGGTTTATGTGATGTATACCCGAGCCGACAACTGGTTCTGTACTCTAGTAGCCCTTAATAGACCAGACTGCACATTCTAGCCGCAGGATGTCTTTCTCCTATCCGCCTGATTCCGTCATATCAGCACATCTCGGGAGTGGAATTCCCATCGCACTGGACGGGACACGGAGATTATCCATGTAACGGTCGACTAGTGGTCGGATGGCGCTTGTCCGAGCAGGGATGGGCAATTAGTTCGCGTGCCAAGATCGATTGGGTTAGTAGGGTCTGGAAGCGAAGCGATGATGACAAGGGGTCAACTCAGCATGTACTACTACTCAGTATTCAGGATAAGACTTGACTAGAACGTTGGCAACTCCTTGCCACAGTCTCCTCTATATGATGTACCCTGTATGCGCTGTGGACATGGCGGTGTAACGGGAAAATCCGGGGTTTTTCCCACATGGTTATTCTCACATGGCCAGCAGCCAATCGCATTGCGCGCTCTAAACGAGGCGGGCTAACCGGATTTGGCAGGGACTCCATGGCCTTCTTCCTGTCATGTTTCATTACTTCTTGTCATCCCGGTATCCTCTCCTATTCATTCATTCACTGGACTCTGTCTGCTCTGTGATTGCTATGAATCCTCGGTTCGGGCTCTCCCGTGCCCCTTTATGCCTCGCCTACTCGGATGCCCGCCATTCCGCTCCCGTCCACAGCGGCTTCTCATCTCTCCCTTCCACGCCCATTACTATGCCTGACATGCTGCTCGGATCGTCTGCTGCCGTCTCTTATTTTCGTCATCGTTTAAAATATCTTCTTCCCTCTTTTCCCGTTGTTCACCGTCTCTCATTTGATCATGCCTCGTTGCATTCGCTGATAGTTTTCTCGAAATGGCCTCTCATCCGCAGGCTCCAGCTCCATTTGGAGTCCCTGCCGCAATCGCGGCCGAACTCGGGTCCTTCGGCCGCAGTGTCGATGACTCTGCCACAGACCAGGACATCACGCCTGTCGAGAAAGCTGAGAGCTCAGGGACTGCCGGCGCTGAATCCGAAGAGGGTATTGGTCGACATGCCGAAGAGAAGATCAACGCCCTGGCTCGCGGTCTCTCCAGAGTCTCGCGCCAGAGCAGCTCGTCCCCCGACGATGGAACAAACACCTTCCTGGACCCCACGGGGGATCCGAGTCTCGACCCCAACTCGGATCAGTTCAACTCCCGCAAATGGGTCAAGAACCTGCTGCGCGTCACCTCCAGCGATCCCGACCGCTTCCCCCGTCGCACCGCGGGCGTGTCGTTCCGGAACCTGAGCGCCTTTGGCTATGGTACCGCCGCCGATTACCAGATGGATGTTGCCAACATGTGGCTCAAGGGTCTGGGGTGGCTGCGGAGCATCATGGGCTATGGGAAGAAGGTCCGTATTGACATCCTGCGGGAATTTGAGGGCTATGTCAGGTCCGGTGAGATGCTGGTCGTGCTGGGAAGACCCGGCTCAGGTTGTTCGACCTTCCTCAAGACCATCGCCGGCGAGACACATGGCTTGTGGCTGGACGAGGGCAAGGATATCCAGTACGAGGGTGTCTCGTGGGATGAGATGCACAGTCGCTTCCGCGGCGAGGTCATCTATCAGGCCGAGACCGAAATTCATTTTCCGCAAATGTCCGCCGGCGACACTCTGCTGTTCGCTGCCAAAGCTCGCACTCCTTCAAACCGCTTCCCCGGCGTCTCCCGCGACCAGTATGCCGAGCATATGCGAGATGTGGTCATGGCGATGCTGGGATTGTCCCACACCATGAACACCAAAGTAGGCGATCAGTTCATTCGGTAGGTTCTATTATCCAGATGCTATTTGCGGTTTATTAATCTGTCTAGGGGCGTTTCTGGCGGCGAAAGAAAACGTGTCAGTATTGCCGAAAACATCCTTTGTGGCACCCCGCTGCAATGCTGGGATAACAGTACCCGAGGCCTGGATAGCTCCACGGCGCTAGAATTTGTCAAGAGTCTGAGGGTCCACGCCGACTACCTGAATTCCACGCCCATCGTCGCTATCTACCAGGCCAGCCAGGCCATCTACGATATTTTTGACAAGGTCATTGTCCTCTACGAAGGTCGCCAGATCTATTTCGGAAGAGCAAGCGACGCGAAGCGCTTCTTCGTTGACATGGGTTTTTATTGCCCGGATCGCCAGACTACCGCCGACTTCCTGACATCCTTGACCAGCCCGTCCGAGCGAAAGATCCGCGACGGCTATGAGCACCTTGTCCCACGCTCTCCAGACGAGTTCGCCGCGCGGTGGAAGGATAGCATGGACCGGAAGCAGCTCCTTGGAGAGATCGATGCTTACCAGCACGAGTTCCCGCTACACAGCGACAAATACAAGGAGTTCTCGCATTCCAGAGCCGTGGAAAAAGCAAAAGGCACCCGCACTGCCTCGCCATACACTCTATCGTATTGGATGCAGATTCGCCTGTGTCTCTGGAGAGGCTTTGTGCGTCTGAAAGGAGATATGACCATGACCTTGACTTCCGTCATTGGCAATATGATCATGGCGTTGATCGTCGCTAGCGTGTTCTACGACCTAAAAGAAACTACGGCCAGCTTCTTCTCTCGCGGCGCCCTTCTCTTCTTTGCTATTCTGCTGAACGCTTTCGCCAGTGCCTTGGAGATCATGACTCTTTGGCAGCAGCGGCCGATTGTCGAGAAGCATGATAAATACGCGCTATATCACCCGTCGGCCGAAGCTATCAGTTCTATGGTCGTCGAGCTTCCTTCAAAGATACTTACCGCGATTGTCTTTAATATCATCATATACTTCATGACTGATCTCCGTCGTACGGCCGGCCATTTTTTCATCTTCTTCTTGTTCACCCTCTCCACAACCCTCACCATGTCCAATATTTTCCGCTGGATCGGTGCCATTTCCCGCTCTATGGCGCAGGCGCAGGTCCCGTCCTCGATCTTCATGCTTATTCTTGTCATATACACCGGCTTCACCATCCCCGTTCGCGACATGCGTCCATGGTTCCGATGGCTGAATTACCTTAACCCCATTGCGGTAAGTGGCTGAAGCTCACCACATAGTTCTGCTCGCTGACGCACCCAGTACGCTTTCGAGGCACTCATGGTCAATGAATTCAGCGACCGACGGTTTCCATGTGAGCGCTTTGTGCCAGCTGGGCCAATGTATCGAGATGTTCCCCTGCAATACAAGATCTGCTCGGTGAACGGCGCCAATGCCGGGGAAGATACTGTTAGCGGGGACGCGTATATCAACACGACCTTCGAATATTACGAGTCACATCTCTGGCGGAATTTTGGCATTCTCGTGGCTTTCTTTGTTTTCTTCTTGGCAGCGTACATCTTCGCAAGCGAGGTTGTCCGAGCCAAGCCATCCAAGGGCGAGATCCTGGTCTTCCCGCGAGGCAAGATTCCGGCATTTGCGAAGAAGGTCCGGCAGGACGATGATTCCGAGGACGCAACCGCCAAAGAGAAGCAGGTAGTGAGCACGGATGAAGATGACCAAGCAGCGGCAATTGTCAGACAAACGGCGATATTCCACTGGCAGGACGTCTGCTACGACATCAAGGTCAAGGGCCAACCGCGCAGGATCTTGGACAATGTCGATGGATGGGTCAAACCAGGAACGCTGACGGCGCTTATGGGCGTGACGGGTGCCGGGAAGACTTCCCTGCTTGATGTCCTGGCCGACCGTGTAACTACGGGAATTGTTACTGGTGAGATGCTAATCGATGGTCGCTTGCGGGATGATTCCTTCCAGCGCAAGACCGGATACGTCCAGCAGCAGGATCTGCATCTAGAAACAAGCACGGTCCGAGAGGCTTTAGTCTTTAGCGCCATACTCCGTCAGCCAGCGAGCACCCCGCGGAAGGAGAAAATCGAGTATGTCGACCATGTGATCAGACTCTTGTCAATGGAGTCCTACGAGAACGCGGTGGTCGGAACGCTGGGTGAAGGTCTCAATGTCGAGCAGCGGAAGCGTCTCACGATAGGTTTGTCTCCAGCCTGAGAGTCTATGTTTCCGCTCTAATACATAGCAGGTGTTGAACTCGCAGCCAAACCAGACTTGCTGCTCTTTTTCGATGAACCGACATCGGGTCTTGATAGCCAGACGGCATGGTCGATCTGCTCACTGATGCGGAAACTGGCGGACCATGGGCAGGCCATCTTGTGCACGATCCATCAGCCATCGGCAATGCTGATGCAACAGTTCGACCGGTTGCTGTTCTTGGCCCAAGGCGGGAAGACGGTCTACTTTGGGGACCTCGGTCATAACATGGAAACGCTGATCCAGTATTTCGAGGGCAAAGGATCATTTAAGTGCCCCAAGAATGCGAATCCTGCCGAGTGGATGCTGGAGGTCATTGGAGCTGCCCCGGGATCTCATGCAGACCAAGACTGGCCAGAAGTGTGGAACGCAAGTCCGGAGCGCTCAGCAGTCCGCCAGGAACTCGCGCAGATGAAGGAAGAACGCTCTAAGCTGCCAGTTGCTCCTCAGACTAGCCAGTATAACGAGTTCGCGATGCCTCTGTGGACCCAGTTCCTTGTCTGCACCCAGCGGATGTTCCAGCAGTACTGGCGCAGCCCGGGGTACATCTACTCCAAAGCTGCGACGTGCATTGTTCCAGTGGGTGCTATGCCAATACCCTCAAACTAGTTGGTCGCTAACAGTAGTAGCCCCTATTTATCGGATTCACCTTTTTCTTGGCACCTACCAGCCTCCAGGGCCTGCAGAACCAGATGTTCGCCATCTTCATGCTACTCATTATCTTCCCGAATCTCGTCCAGCTGATGATGCCCTACTTTGTCACCCAGCGCGCCTTGTATGAGGTCAGGGAGCGGCCGTCCAAGGCGTATTCATGGAAAGCGTTCATGCTGGCTAGCATCGTCGTGGAGATACCGTGGAACGTCTTGATGGCTTTGCCGGCGTACTTCGGCTGGTACTATCCGATCGGGCTCTTCCGCAACGGATATCCCACAAACAGCGTGACCGAACGGGGTGGGACTATGTTCCTGCTAATTTTAATCTTCATGTTGTTCGCATCAACCTTTAGCTCTATGATCATCGCAGGCATCGAGCAGGCGGAAACAGGCGGGAACATTGCGCAGCTCCTGTTCTCGCTCTGCCTTATCTTCAACGGGTACGTCAAACCAGTCTGGTTGGTCACCTCAGCTTACTGACGCATTGCAGCGTCCTCGCGACCCCCGAAGATCTCCCCGGCTTCTGGATCTTCATGTACCGCGTGTCGCCATTTACCTACCTCGTTTCGGCCATGTTAACCACCGGCGTGGCCAATGTCGACGTGAATTGCTCCGACATCGAGCTTCTACACCTCGATCCTCCGCCGAACCAGACCTGCTCCGAGTACCTGGGACCTTACGTGAAACTGGCGAATGCCGAGCTGCTCAACCCCACAGCGACGACCGATTGCCGGCTCTGCTCGATAAGCACGACGGATCAGTTCCTGAAGCAGCTGCGCATGGAGTTCGACAACCGGTACCGAAACGTCGGCCTGCTCTTCGTGTACGTGGTTTTTAACATATTTGCGGCGATGTTTCTGTACTGGTTGATTCGGATGCCGAAGAAGTTGCCGCGGAAGGCGAAGAAGTAGTAGACTGGATGGGTTTTGTTATCTTTTTCGTGTTCTCGTTGCAAAATGCCGTCAAAGTATCGGTTTAATATATAGGCAAGACATATTGAAGAGACTCTCAGCGATTGAGAGGAGGTAGAGGACCCCATGAATCAATGTCGTCAGGCATGCCTGTGCCTGCTGAGGCTCGCTAGCTAACTGTCAGCAAGTGACTCAATACTTTCCTGGTGGTCTTCAGACCCACAAGATATACCATAGACTAGCAGCACGAGCTCGCAAGAGAAGCACACATTCATACTCGGCGTCCCTCAGCTCTTTTACCCTTTTGAGTGCTTGAAGGGGAGCATTTCTATATCTCAGATCGTCATTGACGCATGAGAGCGCCGCAGTCTCGAAAAGCTGTGGAAAAAACCCGTTGTGGCCCCCAGTCGAGTAGACAGATTGCATTGTCTTCCATAATCTTGATGTTCCGGCGGTAGAGGGCGAGGTGGCAATGCACAAGGGGATACGGATGTAGGTTTATCGCCTTGTTGAGCAGCTTCAGGCGCTTGTTAAGCCAGCAGTTCTTGTCCTCGACAGAATGGAAGCTCTCTCTCGTGCCGTTGCACCCCTACAGATATCCCTAAAGCATTCCGCCGCCGACCGGCCCTGGCACATCAGCGCCTGAGATAGTCCCCAGCTCGAAGACGGCGCTTGCAATGCGGTTAGCGACATCTTCAGAGTCAACCTCGCGCTCTTCTAGGGTCTGCCCGGGAATATGTTCCATAAACAAGTAGCCGATCGGCCACGAGAGATTGGATCGGTCTTGAACATAGCGGTACACGCGGGACACCAACAACACTGCTACTATGGTCGAGGTGCTTATGCAGCTCCCAGAATTACTACTAGTGCTAGTAGCGATTAAGGACGGTAGACAGATGGCGAGCATGGCTAAGGAAAGAGTAACTAATTTAGATCAAATTTGACAGAAACTACTACTCGTATATAGTCACGCTGCTTTACTGTATGTCCCGGTACCTTCCCGATACAGAAGTCACCTGATATCTCCTTCCCTTCCTCACTTCCTCACTTCCTCACTTCCTCACTTCCTCTCTTCCTCTCTTCCTCTCTTCCTCTCTTCCTCTCTTCCTCACTTCCTCACTCTTCTTCTCCTCCTCTCCTCTCCTTCATTCCATCTATTACTCACTCTCATTTCTTTTGCAATTCTATAATCTTATATACTCTGCCAGTCTCTCTTTATGGGTTTCTCTTTACTCTACACCATCCTCAGCGCTGTCATCGTTTCTGCTCTGCTTTTGAACCTGTTCGAGCACCCTTCCTTCGTTTCCTGCTTCGCGCTTTTCGATCTGTCTGGTGTAGTGACCTCGCCCGAGTCTTGCATGCTAGTTGCGTTGACCTGTTCTTCCGCGCCTTTCACGCACTCGCTTCTTGATATCAGAACTTGGTTTGTTGGAATACCTGCGCTTCTTTGGTGACCAATTTTGCTCTCGATTCTTGACTGGCCGGCTGAGCCATGTCCTCCCCGTCCAGTGATTCAGATACCGATAAGGAGGAGGCTCGCCGGATATCGAAGAGAAGGGTCGATGTTCTAATTTCAGATATCAAGTACATGAGAGCAAATTCGGCAGGCGTTCGACAGACTACACAAAAGGATATAGACCGGATGTGATCAGGAGGCATTACGACCCTCTCGCGCGCTGCGTCTCTCCGAGTATGGCGCCTGTGGAGGGCTTTCTACAGGAATGTGCTCGGACAACGGCGAGGCGCGGTCGCCGTATCAACTCCTGCTTCCGCTAACTTGTCCAGTGACGATCCTTGCCCTTCACCTGGCGATTTTCTTCGCTTCCTGAGTTTCATGATACAATATATTGTCCCCAAGGGCGTAGGAGCGGGGAAGCCATTGCTGACCACCATTAAGAGAATCCACGTCCACCTTGTGGAAAATATTCACTGTGCTTATCAAGACTTCAATCAGCAACACGGCACAACGGAGGATGTTCGGACCAAGGCATTTCTCGAGCGAATAGCTTACAGCGGAAAACTAACCGGGGTGAGATCCGTGCAACAGGCACGATTCTCCTTTCGATTGGTCCAGAGCCAAGCGCGATCGTGGCTTTATAGAGCCATGACAGAGCCATATGCGTCGTGGGATGTCGTCTGGCTATACCTGGCTGCTGTCGTGGTGCGGAATGCGTGTGGTGTCGGTGACGCGCTCACGCATCGAGGGTGCACTCGTCGGTATCTCCGTTGGAGAGATGTCGAGATGTCTTTGCGCCCTGATGCGGCTCCATGTGTCCAAAGCCTTAGAGCGACGATCACTCTCAGCTATATGGATGAAGAAGAGTGAGTTTCTGAAACCCTCGATCCTGCCACTAGTATTGACTTGTTCATGTGCAGTCGAACGGAACAGAATGCCAAAACCCTCTTCTTTGACGGAATCCCTGACCAAGACCAGAACTATGCTTCTGTCATTCCGGTACTGATGGTCCTCGCCTTGAGAACTGGACAGGTGGACGGCACATCCCTCGACAAAGTTTTTGACAAAATCTCCAAGTGCGACGGCCAGACAATACAATGGAAGTATCCTGAACGCCCGATCTTGCCTTGTGGAATAAATTTTCCTTTTAATGAGTGTCCAATGGGCAGTCAGCATTTCGAAATGGTAATCTTCAGGATGGGTCTTGTAGCTGGCATCCTGAAAGAATGCAAAGCCCAGGCTCGGCGCTGGGCTATAATGGACGGTCTAACGGCGTGGATTCTGTGATGGACGCTCACAAGCCTACACTAGCGGCAGCCGCCATGCGGAAATCAATAGTTGACAAGTGGGAAGCGGAAGAATTTGGTGCGGACCCGGCAAGCGTGTCTGGGCCAGTATCTCCCAGCAGTATGGATGAAGAGTCCTGCCGCTGGCCGATACGGCTGATTGATGGCGAGATGGCGACCGACGAGGTGGACGCCCATGTGCTGAAGGCCCTAACTGGGCTGGTAACGGTGTCCCCAGACGTCGAAGACGATCGTCTCGCTCGGTGCGACTACAACGACGCTTTCATTATCGCCGGGTACAATCACGACTAGACTATGCGGACGGATCAATAAAATCCACATAGATGTGGCTCTCACGCAGCCAGCAGACGCGTTCGTTCAGTTCTTCTCCAGCGTCAGGGATGGATAATACGTCGGCAGATAAAAACCATTGGTATCCGACTGGGCAGTGCAGGGATATCGGACATGGGTAGGTAGAAGAACACTCACAGTTCTTTGCATGGATGACAACTAGCTTCTCGCTTACGGAGTACAGAGTATAATAATGCTGTATTAATAGCATGACTTTCCCGATCAAGTCGTACTTCTAAAAAGAACTGGTCGATCAAGCTCAGCCCGACAAGATGTGGAGATTTTGATTGCGGCTACTCGCACTAAACAACGGGCGAAACGCCCGGGCAGTCTGATTTACCCTTGACATGCCGCTTCCGACATGTCGCGAAGATCCCTTTCCCATACCAGAAGGCGCAGGGCCGACCGCGACCAATGCTATTTACGCCCGGTGTTGGACCAGTCGCAGCGGCCGGGTCGAAGGATTCAGGACCGGAATCCAAATCACACTCCGCAAGAACAAGGCGCAATTGGCACCAGCCAGGCACCCACGCTAATGCGGCGTTGACTCTGGGTTGAGGCTGACTCCCCGGGCAAAGGAGGTGAGCGCCTGCAGGTGTACAGGGAGGCTGTGTGGGTGAAGACCCGGGAAATGAAGGCATACGTTGCTCAATCTCAACCCCAGCAAAGGCCTGCGCCATGCCATGCGATTGACGTGCTGCTTGCCGTTTCCCGTTTGGCGGGAGACAGGCATTGGCCCTAGTTCTCAGCCCAACAATCTAGGAGTGGCCGTGAGTGGAGGAGACTTGGACGCTAGTCTCACAAGTCTCGCAGATGCGGCTCAAGTCGTGTCCAGGTGTGTTGCGGAGGGAGAAAGGCGCATCTTTGCCCGATCGGATCGGATTTTGGTGATTCACGCGTGCGCCTGTGCCCGTGGTCTAAATATTTATATCGTCGCTGGCTGCGTCGCATGGAGTGTCTTGCTCTTTTCCTCTGCTATGCCTTCTTCCCTTGCATATTGAGCACAACAGTTGTCTGAGAACAGAAGATGAACCAGTTTCAACATCCTCTCGGCATGTCGTTCATTCCTCCTCATCCTGGGAATACCATGTCCTGGGACGACTACGAACTGTACCCTCCCGACGCAGACCTCGGTCATCCCAACAACGAACGCGCAGCCCATCTGCAGCTGCAGCTATCCCACATCGAAGAGTCCGCGAAGAACAACTCGATTTATGCCCCCGACTTCGCGCATTACCCCCCGTTTCCCGAGAGCGCTGCGCCAGCGTACCAGGCCGGCTTTCTCGGCGTCGGAATGAACGCCTGTTTCCCTCCGCCTGGATCTGACCAGGCTTCGTCGCCGTGGTCCGCCGATCTGTCGTCTATTTCTGAAGCAGACAGCCCTCGCCTGGACTACGGCCGCTACCCGTCGCCGCCGTGCAGTTATGACTATGACGAGCCGAGCGTGCCGCGCGCAGACATTGGGTATACGGCCGCCGATGGGTCGGAGCAGTCCGTGGCTTTGTGTCAGGTGCAGCAGTACCCTGATCTCGATTTCGGCATGAAGCTCGAGCAGGAGATGACGCATGTCTCGCCGTGTGTGTGTCCGACTGCAGGAATGGTATACACTCAGGCGCCGCAATACGAGGAGCCCGACGCCGTCAGCGACGTGTCGGGGAATCGTAGAACGACAGGAACCGAAGCCAGCCCCGACATCTCTATGTCACCCCCGCGCCCAACGACCCGCCGCGGTAAATCCGGTCACCGCGTCAACAAACGCCAGACAGCCAGCCGGGCCGCCAAAAGCTCGCCCAGGTCGTCGGGCTCCAGCGACAAAAGTGCGCCCGCGCGGACCTTCACCTGCAGCTTCTCGCACTACGGGTGCAGCAGCACGTTCGTGTCGAAAAACGAATGGAAACGACACGTTACCTCGCAGCACCTCCAACTCGGCTTCTACCGCTGCGACATCGGCAGCTGCAACGTCGACAGCGCGTCCCCGAAATCGCGGACCTCGCGCGCCGGCGAGACCACGTCCCCCAGCCGCATCGCCAACGACTTCAACCGCAAAGACCTCTTCACGCAGCACCAGCGCCGCATGCACACGCCCTGGCAGCCGCGAGACAGACACGGCCCGCCGACGGAGGAGGAGAAGGCTGCGTTCGAGCAGAGTCTGGAGGGCGTGCGGGCGCGGTGCTGGGTGCAGGCGCGATATCCGCCGGTCCGGAGCCAGTGCGGGTTCTGCGGGAAGGCGTTTTCGGGGCCGCACAGCTGGGACGAGCGCATGGAGCATGTGGGACGTCATTTCGAGAAGGATGGCACGCCGCTCCCGCCGGAAGTGGAGGACGGCCAATTAACGCAGTGGGCGGAGGCGGAGGGCATTGTGAGGCTTGTTCGGGGGAGGTGGAGGTTGGCTTCGCTTTGTGAGGCTTGATTTTTGCGGTTCCTGGGTTGGTTCATGCTGGGGCTTATGATGTGACGATTTTGCTATGTGTATACCCCTGATACTAGTTGCATAGTAGTCCTAATACTGGTTGGATAGAATGGTACCGTGGCTATTTCAGAGCGTATGGTTATACAATTTATTCTGCAGTCTTAGTACGTGATAACATATCGTTCCAGAGTCCATATCATTGCAGAGTAGAAGCTGTATAGTCCCCATGCCGCCTGCTGATTGGCTGCGCGGAGTCCGTCACCACCGCGTATCGATCGACAGCTTCTCCAGATGCTTCAACAACAAAACACCGACGACATACACACACACCATGTACGTCTCTCCTCAATGCCCACCCAGCCCAATTCTAACAGCCCCAGGACCGTCTACTCCCTAATCATCATCAACAAAGCCGGCGGCCTGATCTACCAGCGCGAGTTCCAAGCCGGCCTGCTGAAGATGTCCACCAACGACTACCTGATCCTCGCCGGCACATTTCACGGGTACTCCCTCCCTCGTCCTCTCTCTGCATTCTACTGTCTCCCTCGCAATTGCCATGACTAACCGCATCCAGAGTCCACGCGATCACCCGGACAATAACGCCGCGCATCCCCATCACAGCACCTCCACCATCCGGCACGGCCTCCTCCTCGTCCCCGGGCTCGACGACGTCGACCGCGCTCCCGAACCCCGGGATCCCCGCGACGGGGCTCGAAGTCCTCGAGACGGAGAAGTTCCGGCTGTCCTGCTTCCAGACCCTCACCGGGACGAAGTTCCTTCTGTTCACGGATCCGGCGGCAGCGAATGTGGAGGACGTGATGAGGAAGGTGTACGAGCTGTATGCGGACTTTGTGATGAAGAATCCGTTTTATCAGCTCGAGATGCCGGTGCGTTGTGAGGCGTTTGATAGGCATTTGGGAGGGTGGTTGCGGGGGAGGACTTGACGGCGGGTTTCTTTCTTTTTTTTCTGATGGCTTGGTTTTCTATGACATGAGATATGATGGTATATAATAATCGGATTACGAGGCTGGTCCCAATTCATCCATCCATCGATCTTGCATTGTTCTACAAGAAATGAAATATTAACGCCGGGTATGCTCGAATCACGCCGTGTCCATCCTATCCCCGTCCCCATCGCCCTGCCTGTCTTTCCCGCTCGACTCGCCCTGCTGCGCCTCCTCGGGGATATTCTCCAACGACTCCGGCTTACCCTCGCCCTCCTCGCGCTCGTGCTTTTCCTTCTCCTGGCGGTTCTTCTCCTCCTCCAGCGATAGCCGCAGCGCATACGCCAGCTCGGGGTCATTCTCGGCGGCCTCGTCGAAACCAAACCCGCCGCCCTCACCCCCCTCGGCGCCCGCCGCGCCCGCCGTCCCGTCGCCGCCCAGGATCGGCGACACCTGCAGCTCCTCGCTCAGCAGATTCGGGCCGGGCGGGATGATCGCCAGGTCGGAGCCGTCGCCACCCTTGACGTTCTCGACAAACGCCTCCAGCTTCTTGGTCTGGTCGGACTCGAGGTCGCCGAAGGCAATCACGTCGACGGACACGTTGTTCTTCTTCATCTTCTTGGCCAGCTTGACCAGAGTCTTTTCGTCTTCTTCGATGGGGGCGCACGAGAACACGATGATGCGTTGGCGCAGGGATTTCTCGGAGCGGTGTTTAAGCGCAAGCTATACCGTCAGCATCCACAGATAACCCAGAGAAGAATAACATAGGACAAAATGATGATGACGATGACATACCCCCGCAACCTGTATACTCGAGCACAGATGCGCCGTCCCATGGATCTTAGTCCGATGCAGCCCACCCAGAATCCCGCCAAAGTCCGGCGTAAACGTCGACAACACCTCCGGGCTCTTTCCCCCCATGCTCATCAGGCCGACGGCCGACTGCGGGTGGGCGCGCATCTTGGCGCTGTGGATGATGCCCACGGCGTCGACTTGGGCGTCCCATCGTGTTGGGCTGCGTCGTCAGTAACTGGACAAGCGACCAGCGGGCTAGAGACTTACGTATAGTCTCCGTTTCGGCTGCTTTCGCTGTTATCGACGCTGGAGGCTGTTAGCTAGCTTGTCCCGTTGACGGGCTGCAGCTGACGCACATGATCATCGTTGCTTCGAGTGACATTTTGGCGGTATCAAATCGGCAATGACCGGGACAACAGAAGCAATGGTACGAGGCAGAGAGGGTCTGGGAAGGAAGAGAGTGGAAGAGTGCAGGAGGCGAAGTGAGGTGGTTCCGGAAGCAAGCTGGAGCTCTGCTGAGTCAGCCGTTGTTTACTTCCGCCGCCTTTCCCTCCTTCATCTCTTCCTTCCCCCTTCCTCCCTCCTCTCTACCAACAGCATCTCTGACTCTACTCTGCTTTACCTGTCACTACGGTTAGCCTGCACTATGCCTCCCACCGCTGCAAAACGCAAGTCGCTCTCCGACGACGAGATCACCACTCCCACCGGCAGTCCGCCCAAGAGACTTCGCATTACAAGGAAGCAGAAGCAGGCTCTGGTTGACAACCTCCAGCTAGAGAGTATGCACATGGCTTTGTTTAATGTATATCCATACTGACAGCGCAGTCACCGAACGCGCCCGCAAACTTCGGGCCCAGTATGCCCTGCAGGCGAACGACCTTCGAGCCCGTATCGAGCGACGCGTCAACCGAGTCCCTGTGGCACTTCGCCACGCGGATGTGGGCGAGTTGCTAGAGAAGCACAAAGCCGAGGAGACTCAAAAGCAACAGCGCAAAAACGCGTCTAGGAAACCCGCTCAGCCTGCCAAAGCGGGCAGGAGTGTCACCGCCAACGCCGATCCGAAGACCCATCATCCATCGCCGACGGCTAAGTCCCGCAGGACCAAGAAACAAAGGTAACGGATGCCGTACACCAGGGAACCGACCTTGCTGACCCATAATCTCAGCCACGAAGGCGTGTACTCCGACAAGGAAAATGCCCCTGCCGGGGAACCGGCCGACGGGCTGAAGAACCCCAAACGACGCGCCAACGGTGCCGCTGGCGGTACCGGCACCTCCCGCGTCGTCTCGCAGAAGGTTCAAGGAGCAGACTCCAGAATCCTCTCGCCCAAGTCGCTGAACTCCAAGACGTACCCCCACTCTCCCCTCCGCGGCTCCCCGGATAAACTCTCGCACCCTGCGTCTCCGCTGAAGCCGTCGAGTCCGCTCAGAGGAGCTCCTGCCAATCTGGCGGATAATCCCCGCGCTCGCACCACGCAAGGTGCCTCGTCCGCAAAGGATAACAGGCCCCCTTCGCAGCTCAAAGGAGCTACCAGCCGCGTTGGCAATACTGGAACCAGGCCAGTCCGGTCACCTATATCGCGACCTGCGACCCGGCAGAATGAGCGTAGGCTGAGCACCAGCACAAACTCGTCCACTACGTCATCCGGCACGACAGTTGTGAAACCAACGCGGCCTGCGACTGCTACAGGTGTCAGGCAGCCGGCGAGTACATCCACTGCTGCGAAGAAGACGACCGTCGCCCGGAACCAGGGAGCTGTTCCTGCCAAAAAGGGCGCTACTTCTGCAACGAAAGCCACGCCCGACGCGCCAGGGCGAAGGGCGTTGCGGAAGCGTGCTTAGTTATGTTTTGAAGATTGTGAGCATTGATACATGGGTAGGAGTTGGACAAAATGGTCTGATAGCGAGTTATGCATTGTCGAATTGTGCTCGATTGCTGCATGGTTTACTTGGTTAGTTGGCGTTTGGTAGTCTAGTTTTTATTCTAATGCATCGCTATACCAAGCTACTTGCTTAAAACTCGACCACCGGCCCTGCCACTGGCCCTGGAGCAAGTCGTCCTCGTCACCAGTCACAAACTACCTGTCAACGTTAGGGGAGAGTTCTGTATAAACAAATTGAGCCGTAGCGCCAATATGAAAGCGATCAACGGACAGAAAAAAGCCACTATCACGGACACCGAGATACACACCAGGAGTCATACTAGGCATCTAAAGCCCAGTTGTTGTCCTCCGCCACTAGTATACCAAGAGAACGGAGCTCTGTCCAATACCACCACTCGGAGAGATATTGATGACGAGACTGGGCTGCCATGCCGTATGACCTCGTGCACACGACAGAAATCTTGGACATGGGCAGCAAAGCAATCATCAGTAAGTATTCTCTGAAGGCGCCAGGATGTCGGCGAGCCGCTCTGCTTAAGGCCTGATGAATGGGAAAAGAGAAGCCAAACGACCAAGTGTAAAGAGAAGCGTATACGTAGTAGTATCAAAAGCACATAAAGACCTCGAGTCTGAGGCCATCATTGTCGTCTCTGTTATCTGAGCAGAGTGTCTAATCCTCGGTCGATGGTTGAAGACAAGAATAGGACTTGGCAGAATACAGTATGTAGGGTTTAGGGCTAGGGCCAGGCTGACCTCTCCTGCCTTTCTTTCAGTCGCAGCTTCCTCCTTTTCCTCTTTGGTAGATCTCCAAGCTTCCCACTGCTGATGAAATTGATCCCTCGCCCATTAGCTGCGCAGCGACAATGTCCCAGTATCCGCCAGACGCCCTAACTCTGGACCCTGCGCTTCTGCAGTTCATCGCGGAGCGGAAATGCTCACCATCCTCCTCAGTATTTGAGGTCCAACTTTGCGGGATCCGGTCCTGCTTGACTGCTTTTGTTTTTGTTTTACTCACTGCTCCTGCCTTGGTTCGCACGGGATATGACGCAAATAGCGTCCCTCTTTATAGCAGGAACCATCATCGGTTTCGCTACGACGGCGGGAGCTACTACAATAAACAGATCGACTGCAAGCCATGGGCCCAACTTCCACAGAAGAGCGCCAACAAAAGATATGATGGCAGTCAAAACATAAACTCGGCTTAGGTATCTTGCTCATGCTGACCGGCAAACAAAAAGACTTCAATGGCTTGCATCGCTCAATTAATCCATAGAATGAAATATACCAGGCGAAGGGGAAACATTCAACGCTCCGCTTCATGGACAGATAGAAAAACAAGCGACCGCGCCCCAGGGGTATATAACCCATGGAAGGGATATATCCCTTAGCCAACGGGTTCCAGGTGTCGCTGTGCATGAGAAAGATCAACAACGCTGTTGGATGGATATGGTAAACAATAGAAACACAAACAAATCATGGATCATGGTATCCAACCAGTCCGTCGCTCGAGTAAACTTCAATGTCGTGAACGGAGAAGGCTCCGTCAAATAAGCAGAGGATAAAGAACCAATTACGCCGTGGTCAAGCTGTACACTGTTCGTTGGCAAATCGTAGCAATTGCAAGAAATGAGACCCTCAAACAACTGAGGCGCAACTCGTCAGTCAGCTCGCGACTCCCATAGGTCCCGCGCTGGGACGGCCGCGGTACGGGAGTTGTCCTGGTGGCCCATCCGGTTGGATTGAATTCCGCCGACTGCCACTGCTGGTGCTCCGTTCGTGGTAGACGGCAGGCGGTGGGACGGCAATCTCAGGCTCCGGCTGAGTCGTACTGGCAGAATAACCGTGCCCGGTAGGACTTTGAACGTGGCGGACCGAGCTCTGCATTTGCCATGCCGTGTCCTGGGGTATATCCGTTTCGATGCGAGCAGAAGTGGGCGCGTTCTGCCCCCGGCTGGAGCTCGTTATCGTCATGGTTTCGCCGCCATTGCCCGGTTTCTGGGAGCCACTTCCTCGGGCAATGTCTCCATAACGTTTCAAAATCTCCTTCGTAGTGACCTCCGAATTTTCTTTGAAGAAACTGGTGTCGTTAAGGAACGGTTGTAGATCCTCGGGTATCTAAGAAAAGTCAACACGTGCGAACTCAAAAAGATTTTATACACTGCTTACCTCGGACAAGGTGTCATTATATGCGATAAGTGCGTTGACCGCCTCGATGGAAAGGAAGCTCTCGTCCACGGTGCTGTTCTTCGCGCTGGGGTACAGAATATTCGGCGTCATGACAGTCGCAAGGTTGTGGATGTCCATCTTGCTGCCAGACTCCTCATCCACATGTGAGAAAGAGGAAGCCCAACTCAGGAAGGCAAATAGGACTTCCATAGTGTCCCGATGAGCTTTTGGCAAAAGGCAGCATGTGAGATGCAGTACGCGTTTCTGCCTTTCTGGATCGGGGATTTCTGGTGCCCTTCGGTTAGTCAAGGCCAGGATCACGGCAAAATCAACTTACTCTGAGAGAGAACGAAAAGACGGTGGAGTTTGAAGGTCAAAAGGGGGTCTGGCATCTCGCGGAGAAACTTCTTCAAGAGCGCCGCAATCTGGACAGGGCTTTCCTTTGCCAGGTCAACCTGCTCGTACTTATTGTCGATCAACTCCGAGAGATCCTTGAGGCGCCGGATATTGCCATTCTTTCGGAAAACGCCCTCGACTGACATGTCCATCTGTCGCATTGCCGATACCGAGTCGTCTATCAGCGACGGCACCCGAATCGCACCAGGCCGACGCCGTGACTTGACTCAGTTCCCTCCTTCTCAACCAGAACGTCCAGATTAACCCCAAACACGCCCTTCTTCTTCCCAACCTTCTTTCCCTCCTTGTTAAAGGCGCGTCCAAATATATTCCAGATCGTGGGCTTCCGGGGTTCGATCAAGGAGAGAAGCTCTTCCAAGGTGATGTGACCCTCTAGTAAAGGCTCCATGGACAAAACCGCGACATGTCGAACGATAAAATACTCCAGGGCGGAAAGTTCTGAGAAGTACCTCTTGGTCCTGGCGGTCGGCGGGACCATGCTTGCGTCCAAGGTGCCGCCAGATACACCGCGCTGGTGGCCGCGGTTGTATTTTGGCAATGGGTCGCCAGCTCCGACGAGCTTTGTTCCAGCGTGTTTGTAGGCATTCGGGCGTTGTTCCTTAGCTTGTTCGGCCGCAACGATCCGTGGGATGTCATCCAAGGTCAAAGCATCCTGGTTGCCAAATGTCAGCTCGGTAACAGTTTCACCATTGGCATCCTTTTCTTCTACAATCTGAAAACCGTGGCCTCGAGGATCCAATCCGTCACCACCGGGTGAGCCAGGGCGCACGCTCCTCCCTTCTGGGCCATCAATGATCCGTGACGCGCGAGCCTTCTTGTACGTCGTTGACAGGGTACGTTCGTTTCGTATCGACCGTAGCCGCCGCATTTCGCCGACAGTTTGCTCGAGAGACGACTCTACAGTGCCTCCCCTAGATGCGCTGGCATACGGCTTAGATCCCGCCGTATCAGCTCTGCGCATGTCGCCGGGTACAGGCCCGTTGGCTTCGGTGGGACTAAAGTCGGGATCTTTTGGGACAGAAGCGCTTAGCGAGAGTAACGACGGGGTCAAGGAGTCATAGTCGACATACCTGGCGGGTGACCCAAACTGCCGCCTGCACGTAAGACGGAGAGAAGCCGCGCGAGAGCAACTCTCAGCAGGAATACGAATTGCTGTAATTTACTCACAGGCGTAAAGCCTCCTTGGGCATCTGGGGCCAGATTCTTTTGGATGGCACAGATGCTACAGAAAGGCCGCTTTTCTCTCGTACTCCACAGCGCCTCCCTGGGACTAGTTGTCAGGTCATTCTGACACGCTGCGCAATTGAGATGAGGCGGCTTGATGTGCCATCTTTGCTCCCCCCGCATAATACACTCGTCATCAATCGGGTCCTTGCATGCAACGCAGCAGTCAGAGCGTTGGTCTGCGAGATTCTCAAGCCCAACAAACAGATCGGCAGCGGGGTCTTGTCCGACAGCTTCCATTTCTGCCTCGATTGGCCGAAGGGACTCCAAATCGCCCAGACTATCCAAGAATCGATGTAGTCCATGCGGAGAACCCTGCTCTCTTTCGAGTTTCAGCGCACCCTGTAAGCCGATGCGAATCAAGAGCTTGAGGTAATGGGCGAGACCAGTCACCAAAGATAAGAGTTCCTGAGTAACACCCAGCTTTTGAACTCCAGCCTCTTGGGTTTTGGATAGCAATGCGAAGAAAGCAACGACCTTCTTGCACAGAAGCTTTGCCTCACGGCCATAGGCAAGATCTGAAACAATAATTAGCTTTCGAATTCCAGAAGCGGTATGACACAAACCTTTCATTCCTTGGTACTTAATATACCCAGCAAGCTTGTCCGTGCAGAGAAGAGAACCTGGACGTGGGTGATGAAACGCTTCGCTACAAGTACCCCTTCGATGTACGCGCCATTGCTAACGTGGAGGAGCATATCCGAAATGCATGCAGCCGATGACTCCTCAAACGTGGAGAGAATGCTCCATATCTTATAAACCTTCTCTTCCATGATTTCCTCCTCATCGCGGACCCGGTTGCGTTCCTCGTCTGTAGCATCCAGGTTCATGTCAGGATGCTCCAGCGGCTGGCCAGTCGGTGCAAGGCGGACATTCCAGAATTTATGGATCATGTAACACTCGGGATGCCAATGTTGATTTTGCCCATTGCGGAAGATTTCGACAAACTGCTTCAAAATCGCGGTATGGCAGCCATGGCATCGTTGGGCAAACTGGGTGGAATAGTGGAAGTGGCAATACACTTTGTCTTCATGCTCGTAATAGGAATCCTGCGCACCAAACACCGTTGGACACACGGAGCAGGTAAAGTGTTCAATATGGTACTTGCGCTCCAAAGCCGTGATATACGAGCCACGTAGCGCGCCACCACAGGCATGGCACAGGAGCTCCAATCGCCGAAAGTAGTCAGTCTCACACAGTGGATATTGCGCGGTTTTATCTTCGTTGTCGACAGGGAAGAACTTGGAAGCTACAATCTGGCCGCAATCCTATACACATCAAGATCAGCGCCAGCAACGGCGAATTAGAGGTGATACACTTACCTCGCACATGAAGCACTCGAGGTGGAAAGTTGCACCCAAGGCTCGGACGAATTGGCCGGTAAGGGGCTCGCTGCATTTTTTGCAAACGCGGTGCGAGCTACCTGGCGATTTGTTCGATCGTCCGTTCTGGCGAGGTCGGTCGCGGGGTGTCGGCCTGTCCCAATAATCCGGCCCGTCGCGAGGTGTTGATTGATCCCTCGAAGTGGGAAGATTTGTTTCCAGCCTGCGAATATTGTGTGTATCCACGCTCGGGGAACCATCCATACCAGTGTTCGCAGATTCGTTCCTGCCGCTCGTTCTTGAATGCGGCGAGTCGAAGGGAACGCTTCTATCGGCCGGGGACGTTGGGGTCTGCGACTGGGAGCCACCACCGTAAGTAGAGGTCCTCAAGGTCGGGCGGACCGAACCATTGCCGGGCATGAGGCTCTCCGGCAAATTGAAGTCGGTGGGAGACATGTCGTTGGGGGATCCTGGCTGTTCGGCAGGAAATCAATGTCCGCAGAAGGCGGGACCTTTCGGGGACGAAGAACTGGACGTGCTGTACGCGGAGAGCTTCAAAACGCGCCGACAGTCCTCGGATTAGGTGATTCGATCAACGCGTCCTTCCAGGAGACGACGAGAGTCAGAACCAAATGGTAATGAGCCCGTATGGAAAAACGGAAAGCGTCGAGACCGTCGCAGAAACTCACCCTCACGCCATGTAGAAACAAATCGTTGAGGACACTGACTCGGTCGGCGGAAAGCCGATGACGGAATCGAGGTGACTAGGGAGAGGAGGGGACAGGCAAGGCTGGGAGAAAAATGAGGATTAAGGTGGGGGGATACAGCAACACGGGAGGAAAACAAAGGGTTGGAGCTCAAAGCGAGACCAACAAGCGGCGAGGAGCGCAGAGCGAGGGGACGGCAATCATCACCGGTAAGGCAGGCGCAGAGGAGAATGGAGAATCAGCAGTAGAAATGGAGGGAGCAACGGCAGAAGAGAGAGAGAGCCAGAAGGGAAAGGAGAGAGAGAGCGAGAGGGAAAGAGAGTCGGGAGGAAGAGAGAGAAGGGGCAGGGTCACGTGGGGGCCTCACCGCCTTGGCCAGCAGTAAACATGCTACTCTAGTGTAGTCTGCGCATTAATTATAGTAATTATATTTATATTTATAGATATTCCTTCGTTATCTTGGGTTGGTAGAATAAAAAAGTGCTGGCATGGTGGTGCTATTCCACAGTCAACCTGTCTATGGCAGAGTTCCTTAAGTTGTTGACTACTACCGTAGTAGTAACTAGAGTATTTTATAGGAAGATATTGACCCAGCAATGGCTATTAGGAGAGATATTTTGCATTTTATTTTCTATTTATATGTAATATGCAGCATATATCTATTTACGTATATCGCGGTCTCTATACGAATCAAGATACCCGGCATTGACTCCAGCCCAACCATGGATCCCGACGGACTGCCGGACGCTCTCAAGCGCGAAACTGGTTGGCACAACTCCACGTCAGCTCGGCTTGATATTGGGCCTTTGTCTGTTGTCTCTCTGCAAACAACTTCCCTTGCTGCCAGGACTGCGACCTCCGGCTTCCTTTTCCGCTCACCACCACCACCTCAACAACAACACCTCCAAAATGTCCGACCAGTCAATCCTCCGAATCACACGGGTAATATTTTCCCATCGCCCGCTGATTGAGATCTTCATCACGCCCGGTCCACTGACAAGTGCCGTCTTGGCGCGGTTCTAGGAAATCAGGCAGATCCAGCAAGGAACAGACCTGTGTATGTACCTGCACTCCCTGTCCCTCCATCAATCCGTTCTGACAGTCGCAGCTATTGCAGTCGCCGGTCAGGATTCCGACATCCGCAATCTCACCACTCTCATTGTCGGTCCGCCGGACTCGCCTTATCAGTATGGTTTCTTCGAGGTCGGTCTTCGCCCAAGGCTCAAGTGCACACTGACTGACAGTGGCCGTACAGTTTGAGATCAAGTTCGGCAAAGGTACTCCGTTTCCAAATCTTGCTTGAGCACACCTAGCTCACACTGGCACAGAATATCCAACCCAACCTCCAAGTGTGCGGGCTCTGACTACAAACCACGGAAAGTGCCGGTTCAACCCCAACATTTACGCCAATGGAAAAGTGTGCCTGTAAGCTCGGCGAGGACATGGCAATGCGGCTGGCTACTGACAAGGGCGAACTCCAGGTCGATTCTGGGGTGAGACTATCGGCCTCTTCCCATAGGAAGGCTGCTGACCCTCGTCTGTAGGACGTGGACTGGCGAGAGCGGAGAGCAATGGTCATCGGCTCAGGGATTAGAATCCATTCTGATCTCCATCCAGAGCTTGCTGTCTTCCAACCCTTATGAGAACGAACCGAGCTATGAGGATAGAAAAGGGCCTGGCGATAAGAAGAATATGGCGTCATATATTGCCAAGGTAAGCCGATGAGATGCTGCATTCGGAAATGTGCTGATACCCAACCCCTCCGTGTCTGTAGATCCGCCATGAGACTCTCCGGATCGCCGTCATACGACCCCTAGAGGAGTCTTTGGACATCCGGCCAGATGGAGGAATAACCCGACCGAACTCTAAGGCACCGCCAGACGAGGAAGAAGAAGATTTGACGTTAGAGGATGACATGGCCTTCAACCCGTTCGCTGACCTCCGCAAGAGAAGGTTCTTGTGGTACTTCGACTCGTACCTGCAGACCATTGACACCGCGGAGCAAGTCACTTCTCACGAGAGCCGCTTTGAGAAGATGCCGTTCGAATCCGGCGACAACACCATGGATGGGCATTTCGACTACCCTACGTTGAGACGGCGTTTGAACTTTATCCAGGAGACGATTATCAACGAGACCCAATCCTGGGCCGCGGAGGGGCTGTGCGCGAAGGAGCGGGAAAAGGGCATTGCGATGAACATGCAGCGGCAGTACGAGCAGATCGTCGAGAACTTCAAGCAGCAGAAAAACTTCACGGTCGACCTGGCTCTTGTTGGCAAGAACCCATTTGTCTGGGAATTGACTTACTTTGGTCGGCCCATGACACAGCTGGACGGTGGCATTTTCAAAGTCAAAATCCATATCAGCCCACGGTTTCCGGACGAGCAGCCGCGCGTTTTCATGCAATCGCCGCTCTTCCACGTGCGGGTGTCGAGGCACGGGGTCCTCTGCTACTTCTCGCAGAGGCAAGAGGAGATGCGATACCATGTCGAGGGGATCGTGGCGGCTCTGGAAGACGAAAATCCGCCATATGATCCGCGGGTGATCGTGAACCCAGAAGCGTCTAAGTTGTTCTGGGGGTCCGCGGACGAACGAAGGCAGTATAAGCGGGCGCTGCGACGGTCAGTTGAGAGGTGTGCAGAGTGAGTCGTTTTACTCCGTCTACCATACGGCGCTGACTGGTTCTCTGAATAGGGAAGCATTCGCATAATACGTGCATTCTTTCCCAAGCTCCATTGGGCTAAAGGGATCAATTTAACAGCCACCAGCCTTTTCTACATATCCAAGTTTCATCGGCCAGGTGTTTAGGAGCGCGATTTTCTTTAAGATCGAGGGGATTCTTAGTTTGTTTATGGGATACTCCTTCTGTCCTTTACGTCGCCACGCAACAGTTGACGGCCGGTGTTGGGGCGTGCAGGGAATAATGCGCAATAATACCCAGAATTTTCGGCAGAATGCGACATAGAATAACAATACATAGATATCCTGTGTTGTGTACTCCATACATACAACTTGAAGTAGAGTAGTAAGCTAAGAGTAGAGGAACAGGTGTCATATCGGCCGGCGGCTCTCCATTGGCTATCTCCGCCTCTGAAAACTCCGCCTGCCTCCAGTCCCCATCCCTCGACCCCCATACCTCTTCCCCAGTACAACCCCCCTACCACCCGTTGATAATCGCAATGTCATCCAAGCGACCTACTTTGGAGCTGGGCTCCGTGCTAGTTGTCGGCGGCTGCGGGTTTCTCGGCTGGCACGTCGTCAACCAGCTGCTCAACTTCCCGTCCGAGACCGACTCCAGCGTGTCGATGCCCATGCCCAAGGACGATGCGCGATTCGACTGCCCGAGTCTAGGCAGCCGGTATCCCAGCTACAAGGCCCGGGTATCGGTCGTCGACCTTCGCACGGCCAACAACCGGCTCCCCGGGGCGGAGTACCATGACGGGGACATCACCTCTGTGGAGTCCATGCTGGCGGTTTTCCGCGCCGTCAAGCCGGACGTGGTCATCCATACCGCGTCGCCGTCGATGCTGGAGGGAAATAAGCCGTTGCTGCGCAAGGTCAATGTGGAGGGCACCCAGACATTGCTGGAGGTCGCCGGTGGCACGCATGGCGACTGGGGGAATAAGTGCAAGGCGTTTGTCTACACGAGCTCGAGCTCGGTCGTGCACGACACGCGGAGTGATTTGGTGAACGTCGATGAGGATTGGCCCTATATTAGGGGGTCCATGCAGCGGGAGTACTACTCCGAGACCAAGGTTCGTTTCTCTATCTCCAGTCTGAACGAAAGCCGCTAATGGAGATGACCACAGGCCGACGCTGAAGAACTCGTCCTGAAATACAACCGCACGTCGCCTTCGTCGATGCTAACCTGCGCCGTCCGCCCCGCCGGCATCTACGGCGAGAAAGACACCACCTTCACGCAGAAGATCCTGGAACACTCGGCGAAAGCCTCACAGACCGTCCTCCGCATGCAGCTCGGCGACAACAACAACCTGTTCGACTTCACCTATGTCGGGAACATCGCGCTTGCGCACATGATGGCCGCATTCCGGTTACTGAGCTCGTACCGCCGCTACGAGACCGGGCAGGGCGCGCCGTTGGACCACGAGCGGGTCGACGGGGAGGCGTTCAACATCACCAACGACTCGCCGGTGTATTTCTGGGACATGACGCGTGCCGCGTGGGCGCTGACGGGCAAGATCGTCGAGCCGCACCAGGTCTGGCAGCTGTCCGAGGACCTCGTTGGCGCCGTCGGGGCCATTGCGGAGACTGTGCTGGGCATTTTTGGGAAGACACCGCGCCTGACCAGGCGGATGGTGCGCTACTCGTGCATGACGCGCTATTACTCGTCGGAGAAGGCGAAGTTCCGCCTCGGGTACAAGCCTATCGTTCCGGTTGACGAGGGTCTCGCGCGTGCGGTGGGCTATGTGGTTGAGCAGCAGAAGCAGGCGGGTGAGAAGAAGGGACAGTAATATATATGGAAGCTCGACGGCGTGTACTATATGAGTATACTCTTGTCTATCTACTTGGGCTGTTGATTCAGGCATATGAAGACGTGACCTGGACTAATTCGTATAATAGTACCGAATTCAAAGGCTATGATGCTCGATTTGCTATCCTGGATATCTAGGTCACCTTCCTGTCTCACATCCATCCAACCCTATCAACCATATCAACCACATCCAACCCCCCCAAGTAAACCCCCTCAAGTCATCTGCTTCAACAAGACCTTCAGCAAGTTACACTGCTTGACAACATCCCTTGGAACGAGCTTCCCCGTGCGCCGCGTATACTCTCTCAGTGCACTCACACTGGGAAACTTTTGAACTATTTGCCCGGTGGCCCTCGAGTCCAGGAAATCGACAATATTGACATTCACGCGGGCCAGCGCCTGCCGCCATCAGCACCGCACCAAACCAGGTAAACGAACGGATAACACATACCATCTTGCACTGTCTGATACTCGTCAACCGTCCTCCACCGTGAACACCAAGCTCAAGACACAGGTCAACCCAGTCGCCCAGACCACCGCAGCCGACGAGACGATCGAACTCGAGGCTCATGCAGCGGTCCCAGTTCTTTCTCCAGGTCTTCGAGCCCTGTTTCCAGCGGCGCTGGGCGCCCAGACGCGCGAATTCGCCGCTGATCGAGGCGCGCGGATTGTGGACGAAGTCGCGGAAGGAGGAGAAGAAGGACGATGGCTCCGGCTCCGGGGTGGAGGAGGAGGCGGAGGTTGGGGTGGGAGGCGTGGTGGACATTTTGGGAGAGGAGAGTTGTTTGTAAGTAGAGGTGG
>RAQS01000266.1:0-27404 GCA_003698115.1 Aspergillus sp. HF37 | reverse complement strand
GGTGGAGGAGGAGAGGGATTAGACATTTTGTGGTGGTTATTGTTGGAGGAGGTGTAAGTTGGTGGTGTTGGATGGTGATGATGGTGGTGGTGGTGGTGGAGGAGTGCTGATAAGCCTATCAGTCAGTTTTCCTCCTCGACTATATACTTTCCCTCTCATACCCCTCATACTCCCTCTCATACTCCTTACACGGTCCATCCATCCTTGAAACACGTCACATATACTGGATTCCTTCCTCTTCACCTGCTAAGACAGGCGCTGTTATTGAATCATGGCCTCGATTACCCTGTCCCGCCTGACGAGCAGACCGAGGCAGCCCTCAATCACAGGCGATGATCCCCCGCTAGAAGAGGCTAGAATCCCCAACCTGTCCATGTCCTGCTGCTACGGGGCGACGATCGCGACTTCACATGCTGCTGGCACCGATATATTTCAGTCTGTCCATGCGCACCTGCCATTCCGATAAACATGCAAAATGTCCACCACTACGACAACCACCAAGCGCAATCCCGCCGACTCCATGGTGTCCACCTGGCGCCATGATCGGTCTCAGTGGAACGCCTGGCACTGGATGATCGAACTCCTTGGCTTGCACCTCGTCGACGTCGATGGCCAAGTGCCTGTCTTCTCCAAGAAGGACAAGATCCCCGTCGTGCGAGAATGGACTCTCCACCTGTGGATTTTCCTTCACGCTGCGATCCCACTCGCCATCCACCACGCCTACACGACCTATACCGGCCAGAACCTGAACCTGATCGCCGCCTTTGCGCTATATTCCAGCGCATTCAAGCTCAACGGCATCCACGAAATGCACATTATGCGCCGTCTTGGCCAGGTCTACGGCTTTTTGGACGGCGACAAGCATCCACGGGATGATATCCCGGATGTCGGCGTCGGCAAGGTTCTACGGGAGCTTATTTCTACCTCGACGCTGCGCATGATCATGGCCATCTTCCTGACCTACCGACAGAATGAGACACCGGCGTCGCTCGAATGGAGATGGCTGCCGTTGGAGATAGGGCTCTACAGCATCACGGTCGACTTCTGGTTCTACTGGTACCACCGAATGATGCACTCTGTGGGCCCCTTGTGGAAGTTCCATCGCAGACACCACCTAACGAAGCATCCCAACCCGTTGCTCTCAGCCTACGCCGACCACGAGCAGGAATTCATGGATATTACGGGCGTCCCGCTCCTAGCCTATACCACGTTGAAGCTCTTGGGCATGCCCATGACTTTCTACGGATGGTGGGTTTGCTTCCAGTACATTGCCTTCTCGGAGTTCATTGGACACAGCGGTCTCCGACTCCACGGCGGCGCACCCTCGACTGTGAACTGGCTGTTGGAGCTCTTCGATGCTGAGCTGGTGATCGAAGACCATGACCTCCACCACCGGTATGGATGGAGGAAGAGCCACAATTACGGCAAGCAGACTCGCCTCTGGGACCGGGTTTTTGGCACCTGCCATGACCGCATCGAGAGCGTGAAAGAGAATGTTGATTACTCAAATCGCGTGACGATTCCTCTCCTTTGAAGTTGGGAACGGCCATCGGTGCTTGGAATCAGAGTTCTAGGGGGCATCCTGATATGCCTCTTCCATGGAGGATCTATCTAGCGGAAGTGGTAACATCGAAGTGACTTCAGCATGCTTCATCTAGGTTCTACCACATTTACTGGATTGCCCGAGAAGTCTGTCTACGGCTGCTGCTGTGATCCAGCCCTAGATATCCTCTGATTAGGGCTATCAGCACCGACTCAGTCTCGAGAACCTGGGTAGTAGCCGGGCTGCTCGTATTCGCGGGGCAGACCGCGGAATATCAATTCTTCTTCTATTAACGCCGGGATGACAATTCTATCCTGCATAAAACCGTTACATCGTCGCTGATAGGCCACCAGTAGCCGTTCCGCCCATACAGTAACTATACCCATATACTCCATAGGCTCGAGGGAAAACCAGCGGCCGACGAACTAGCGATGTTTGGATGGACACACGACGAGGCTCTACAGTGGCTTGCATGCTAGACTCTATGCAGAGTGATCGCCAGCCTGGTCTCACTACTACTACGTAGTAGTACTGCAGGTCGTCTCGGCGGCTGCAGCAAGGCTGCCACGGTTAAAAGGAGCTGAACCCTCCTGTCGCCTTACAGCATCCTGTCCGTCATACGAATCACTTTCTTTCGCAGGTGGTTTCCGCTGCCACATTGACTTATTGCCACCGCTGAATGTGCCAATATGCCCATGTTAAAACCGCCCTTGCTCTTTGCAGCTGGAGCCACCCTCGTTGTATCTACCGCTGCCACTGAATACACCACAGCCACGGGCTCTACCCAAGGATGGCACCGTCATCCAGTGCCGACCCCATCCTGTGAGTTGGCTACTAGGCTTGGGCGCTATGTTGGCCGTGCTGGGCTATGGGGATAGGGACTCCAGTTACCTGTGCATCCGACAGCAAGGAATACGGCACGACGGCGGTAGATGGGATGACATATGGGCGATGTTGCCCTATTTCCTCGACCTGTGACTTTGTGACCAAATGCAGCGACGACATGCAGACCTTCATAGATGGCAGTACGCTATCATGGTATGCCTGCCCTTCCCGGATACATACTACTACTCACATCAACCAGCGTACCAGGAGCGTCGTGTCAAACCATGACCATCTTTCAGACCGGAATTGGATCCTCGTCGGTTTTGGATATGTTCTGCTGGGAAAATTGGGATATTTCAACCATCTTTCGCCAAAAGCCCGTCACCGCTACCAGCACCTCGGGTGAGTTGTATGAATTTATATACGGTCATCTTTATTAACCACTGGCTTTCCCAGATTCAAGTACGACCCTTACCCCAGGCCCGTCGATTACCACATCCCTCGCTTCTGCAATCGCGACAACTACTGGGTCATCAGATTCCCGCTCAGGTTCACGCTCAGGCTCCAGCACCGGCACCGGCACCGCCTCCGATCCATCTACTACATCCAACGAACCCAGGGTGAACGGCCAGGCCTGGATAGCAGGTGCCGTGATCGGCCCTGTAGCCGGCTGCGCAATCATCGGCGCCCTAGGGTTCTGGCTCTTCCGGCGACGCACAGAGAAAGGACGTGAAGCGACGGTTTCAACAGAGGCTGCGCAGGTTCCGCCGGTGGCCTATGTCCCGCAGCCCGCAGCTGCCGCGCCGGCGGAGGGCGTTTATGTCGAGAAAGGCGATGATGATAGGATTCGGTCGGAGCTTCCTGGGTAATAGTAACGAAGGCCTTGGGATTTGGTGTTGGGGAGGTATATTGATTCTGTACTGGGATATTCAGTGGACACGGAAGGATCTATTGCAGATGGGCTCGCTTTTGTATATACCCTGTCTATGAGCGAGGCTTTGTTTAGGTGAGTCGTGGCTATACAAAACAGATAATCATAGCGCCTGCGTCTTCGCTTGGTGAAAACGAATAAGATAGCCAACCACATCAAATTCCTAGTTCTCTAGATCATATACCCCAACAGACACTATTCTACCAAGCAAACAATCTAGTTCGGCTCCCGAATACCCCGAGCAATATACATAGCCACCAGCGAGAACACGCCCGCAAAGCGAAAGACCCACGCAAGGTTCGTCTCCGGCCCCGTCTGGTCCTGCGCCTTCTGCCCAGCCAACATCCGCTCGACGGCCATGGCAAGGGTAACCAGGATCTGCGGGACGCAGATGGCGAGGTTATGGATCCCGTATACCAAGCCGACGTTGTTAGACAGACAGCCCTCGTCGCGGTTCTCGCCATCGTAGCACTTCCCTTCATCCGCGTGGCTCTCGGTGCTGGCGGCGAGCTCGTAGGCCTGTGATCGGGGCGACGATGACGTTTCGGCGCCGAGCAGCGCATACGGGATCCAGGCCGAGACAGCCCAGCTGAAGCCGGAGATCCCGAATAGGGCTATCGTGCCGAGCGACGACGCCGTTAGGAACGTCCCCAGCATCGAGATCCCGAATACCGCCTGCGAGAGGAACCAGAGACGGCGCATGCTGACGTGTCTGCTCGCGATGACGAGAACCGGGAGGACTATCGACGCGACTAGAGCTACGGTCGTGTAGACGAGGAGCGCTAGGACTCCCCTTCGGGGGTTTGGCTCGTCGGCGCTGCTGGATTTTGGGGGTTCGGCGCTGAGACGCTCGGCTTTGTCTGGGGTATCCATGAGTAAAATGCCAGGGAGAGTGTGGGAAGAGCTCTTACAGAGATTTTTCACGTATCTATAGCGGCATACGTTAGAATACGGCTGCGCAGAGGAATCGAGTACATACGTTACCGTGTAGTAAAGGAACGGAAACCAGCCCAGCCAGGCAAAGAATTGGACGAGATACACCGTGCGGATCTGGCTGGGCGTGCCGAAAAAAACAGTCCATATCTCGCGCAACGCAACCCCCCTTCGACTACTGGATATCTGGGTGTCCGTGTCGGGCTGTTGTTCTTTCACACTGACGCAAGTGACGACAACCGTTACTGCCAGAGCGAGCGACGCCAACAAGGCCATATCCTTAAACGCGGTGCGACTATGTCCTGCCGCATGGGGGAGGAAGTCCATATATGCTAAAAGGTTCGCCGCTGCTGCTGCGAAATTGCTGTAGCGGCCCGCCCAGGCGTTGGCTCGGGCCTGCTCGTCCGGCGAGCAGTCGTCGGTAATAAGCGCCCGCATTCCAACCTGCACCGCTTGGACAGCGACCCAGATGGCGGACGTCAGAAGGAAGGTAGCGACCAGAAGACATACTCGGCGTTGCTCGGATGGCGTGGTAGCTGACACCGATACTCGAGTGATGGATTCAACCCAGGCTAGCAACAAAAGGGCCAGGATCAACACGACTGATCCGACGACAATGAACGGCTTGCGTCTTCCCCAGGAGGTTCGGACTCGGTCGCTCCAGTGTCCGAAGCATGGCTGGAAGACTGCGCCGCAGACCGGGCCGGAAAGGAGCGTTATGGAGATCTCTGACTGGGACAGGCCGATGGACGAGAGATGAGACTGGTTGGATAAGCACGTGTCTGGCGTCTGCTCTCCTGGGTCTTCTTACTACTCCTTGGCCGGTCAATGCGACGAAGATGACTTGGAGTCTTTATAGTCCTGCTTGTTAGATATGTCGGTCAAGATCACCTGGAGAGTCGAAAGACGAACCCTGCAAAGCCGATTGGTCCCAGATAATGAGGAGGACGCCGAATTGTCTCTGCGATGGACAGCATCGTCGAGGCTCTAGAGTATCATGATAACCCAAGGGTTATTCAAGGCTCGAACTTTATTGCCAGGAGAGAACCGTAGCACGAGCAGCGAGAGCTGAAATGCACGGATACCCATCGCCAAGTCGAGTCGTTTGATCTGGGTGTCCGAATTGCAAACATGGCTGCAACCGGCGATCTTTGAGTCTGTTCGCCCCTGGATGTCTTCAATAGCTAATGTAGCCCCGTTTTAGGTCTAGCGCGGCCCGGTAATATGCACTTGCTACATAAAATGCATAAGTCCTTCATAAAGAACATCAGGGAATAACAGTAATTCCGGACCAATCATATCAGAGCATGCTTGGTTTTCCTCGATTGTAGACCACGATTTCTTGCATGCCATTGCCCTCCCCAAAGGAATCCTCTCTCCTTTTCCTGTCCACATAAACCCAGCAGCCATTCATACAAGCGATATTTTACCTTTTCGCCGGTCTAATCAGCGTCAGAACCATGCCGACCCCACCAGCAAAGCGCCAGAAGCGCGGGGGCAATGAAGCCCGCATCCAGCAACAACAACAACAACAACAACAGAGCGACAGCGGCGAGGTCGTCCAAATGCCCAAGAAGAGATTCTATCGACAACGGGCCCATGCCAACCCTTTCTCAGACCATGCACTGAGCTAGTACGTGTGCCATTTGCACCACCGCACTGCGCTTGCTTCTAACTGGAACCTGGTTACAGCCCTATCAGTCCGGCGCATATGGACTGGACCTCGCATTTCCCTGCATTCGTTGATCCGGACTCATCCAAGGTGAATCTGAGCGGCGCCAGGAAGCTACTCAAGGACGTCGAGGTTGTGGATATCGGCTGCGGGTTCGGCGGGTTACTTGTTGGGCTTGCACCATTGTTGCCGGATACGTTGATGGTTGGTAAGTGTGGACGCCTCTGCAGAAAAGAGGGAAATAATCCTTACCAACAAATCGCAACAAGGAATGGAAATCCGTCATCAGGTCCTCGATTACGTTCGAAAACGCATAACCTCGCTCCGATCCCAACAGCAGCAGCAGAAAACGCCCTCAATATCTACTCAGTCCAACGCCGACCCCCAACCAAGCAATACCCCCGAATCCCCCGTGGCCGGAGGCTACCAGAACGTCTCCGCGCTGCGCTCCAACACGATGAAGTTCTTCCCCAACTTCTTCGCCAAACACCAGCTCTCCAAGATCTTCATCTGCTTCCCGGACCCGCACTTCAAGGCCCGCAAGCACAAGGCCCGCATCATCTCCGAGACCCTCAATGCTGAATATGCCTATGTGCTTCGCCCGGGCGGACTGCTGTACACCATTACCGATGTGGAGGAGTATCACTATTGGATTCTGGATCATTTTCACCAGGTTCCTGCGCCAGATGGGGATGATAAGCCGGCGGAGTGTGTTCAAGGCGAAGATGGCGGGATTAAAGACCTCTGGGAACGAGTGTCTGACGAAGACGTGCAGCAAGACCCCTGCACACAGTCTATGAAGGACGCAACAGAAGAGGGACAGAAAGTCTCGAGGAATAACGGCAAAAAGTTTGTGGCTGTTTTCCGGCGCAAGTCTGATCCCGAATGGCCTGCGTGATACTTCCTACATGCATTGACGGCAGTCTCGATTTACGAAGCTATGCGATAAAAAGGCGTTGCGAAGTCACCGACAAAGGCTGTACATCACATCATTCATTCCATTGGCACACTGGACATGAGTGCGCCCGCTACATGCAACAAGCTCAGCGAAATCCAGAATAGAACCGAAAATAGATATACCGCAAATCCAAAGGCACCCAGAATTGTCGCCACCGCTGTCTCTCGACCATATATCCCTTTAACTGCCTGGGTTATCATACCCCTAGGATTTATCCAGTGGTTTTCAATGAGGAGCGGTACTGATGGAAAGTCATGGCTATGCCCTCAGTCGTATGTCCTCGCATCTTTCGCAGACAGCCAGCTGGACGGGGCCACCGATGATACGGCCCTTGGCTGTTCTCTTGGGTTCGCCTTCTTTCACGAAGTAATGACCGTCAGATCCAAGTCCCGTCCCACACTCATGGCACACAAAACATTGGTCATGCCACTGTCCCCCAATTGCGGTTATTACGACATCCTCCATAACTGGTTGTCTGCATCGCAGACATCGAGGAGCAGAGCGTTTAGAGTGGCATTGAAGACACCAAGCAAAACCATCTTTCTCTACGAAAGGGGTCCGGGGGTCAAAAGGCTGTCAAATCATCAGCAAGTGCACCATTGCATAAGGGAGTTGGGCCGTACATCACCGCATTCTGCGCAGAAGAAGTGGCCAACATGCCATTCGGCGCCGCATGCAACGACCACTTCTCCTTCAATGGGGGTCTTGCAGCTCTTGCATCTTGGACTAAACAACTCGTGGAAGTCCAGATGGCAGTAAAACCTCGGGGACCAGGCTTCCTCATCGTCACCCTCTGCATTTGCGAGCCGCTCATTTCGCTTTGTCTCTGGCTCCTGGTAGAAAGCAACACACTCAAGGGGCGTTTTGCAATGGTGGCACATGAAGCATTCTGGATGGAGACGTGAATTTGCAGCAGTAACAACCTGCCCTGCAATAGGAAGAGAACAAGACTCGCATTTCGCGGTTGGTACGCCGGCTCGGGAGTAGGGAGAATACCAATGATCCCGCCCTGCAGGTCCTGGTTTCTTTGGTGATGTATCACCGCGCGGCATATTTCTCATAGAACCAGACGGTGGACCCCCTTTATTATCACGATTCTTGGGTGGTGTCTCCATCTCGGAAATAGTGGGCTCCTTATCATCAGGGAGATTGATCACAGGTATGGAAGGAGCCTCAGACACTTGTATTGCTGGAGCTTCGGGCTGGGGAGGCGGTTTCGGGAAAGCTGATTCGCGCCTCGTAGGGCTGTCACGATTGCGCTTTGGTTGCGCCTCGCCGGCCTTCCAGGATGGATCGAAACTGACGATTGGCCGGCCAGCTCGGTCGCTGACGGCGCTTGGCATTGGCAATTTCCCACTGCGATCATTGAGCCTCTTGCTTGTGGCGGCGCGGATATCGTCGCCCCGGATTTCAACCCCGTCCTTGGTAGGGGTAGACTCCTCCTCTTTCTGGCTACCAGAGCCGGCGTCTGAAAGGGGTTCGTTCATCCTATACTGCGGATTCTTTGACTGGCTAGGTGGGTTTTTCTGGATTTCAAAGCGGGAAAGCTTGCTGGCAAAGTCAGGGTTGCTGGATCGGTTTGGAAGTGGCCGAGAGCCTTGCAGTAGGGAATTGCGTGGTTTCATTCTCAACGCCGAAGGATCCGACCGAGAGAACACAGGGCGGTCATCTTCTACTCGGCTATGCGGATCTTCTGGTTCTTCGTATATATGGTCATTTGGATTCCGGAAGACCCCCTTCGATGAGTCGTTGCTCACATTTCGTGGCCTTGGCTCAATGTCCTCCGGAGGCATTGATGAAGCCTCCTCCGAAGGTAATGCAAAGTTGACCTTGAGATTTTTCTTCAATGCCCCGTTCTTTTTCTCATCAGGGTCCTCACCCAGCAAAAGCTTCCCTTGTTTTCTGTATATAGATTCGTCACCGGCATCAGGATCATGGTGACTGTCGGCGGAGCTATCTGACGCAGAGCGATGGTTGTTTCCTTGTTGGCCTGAAACCAAGCCTCTCTGATTCCCAAGGCTCTGCCTTTGGGAGCGGCCGGCCTTCTGGGGATCTCGACGAGAGTCACTGATATCAGGGTTACGGTATGGCGCATAAGGGTTCTTGTAGGGCACGTCAGGGTTCTGGTGCGCCCATACAAGCTCCGTGGCTTCGTCCTGTGCAGCCTGGTGTATGCGTGTTTCATCCTGGTGATCCATTTCCTCCAAAGCATCTCTCAGGGACCGGGCCTCCTCTTTCTCCATCCGTCGTTGAGCACTCTCGCGATAGGCGGCGGCATTGGGAGAAATGTCTCTGGGTCTATGGACCTGAGAAGGGGTCACATTCTTGCGAATAGGAAGCGTCCTTGGGCCTTGGGCAAGGGGACGGCCGGCGGAACTACCGAACGAGAACCGGGAGGGCGGCGTATTATGGTGGGATAGAGCGCTGGTCGCCCGAGGAGGTTGCTCCTCGATACCTTGTTCCTCCGATTCCATTCCTTCGTCTCTGTACGTCGACATCGCAGACGATGCTCGCGGGGGCAGGTCATCGTTAGCATTGGATGCTGATGTCGCTCCTTTCGAAGGAAGCGGTCTGGAGCCACTGGGCCGGGCCGGCCGATTCGTCCGAAGGTCTTTCAGGTAGTTTGCTGATTGGACAAGAACATCAGTATGGAAACCAGGATGAAGATGCCATTTTGCAGCTGCATCGGAATCTTGCCCGCCCGTCACCTGTAGCTTACCGATCTGGTCACTGGACATAGGCGTTGGACCAGAAGGTGAGACCTTCCGTTGGCCCTCTCTAGCCCTATGATGTCTGTGTAACATGGTGACTCTGGAGAAGCTCCAAAGCTCGCTGGACGAGAGGCAGATCTGGACAGGCAGTCCGCTGGTTCACCCCAGCGATGTAAACAATGGACTCCCAGGGTTACCGAGGAAGACTGGGAGACATGGGAGGAGTGCGGTGAGGTAGATCAGAGTCAATTAGATGCGGTGGGACAGATAGAAGGATGGGTTAGTTTCATTTAGTGTGAGAATAAGAGGGAGCTAAGGAGTCTGGCGCAGAACCACTTCAGGTGGGATACAGCGCAGTAGCCGTGACAACAAACGGTTTGCTCTGTTTGCCGCAAGTACAAACTAGCCAAACATTAGTATTACATAAGTAACCATGCCACGTGATATTACTTGATGCCCCAAACGGGAAAGTACTTGTATCTCTCGTTCTCTTCTTCTCTTCTTCTCTTCTTCTCTTCTTCTCTTCTTCTCTCCTTCTCGCTCTCGTTCGGTCTCCCTCGCTCTCCCTCTCTCTCTCTCCTAGCATCTGTTGACTTCGACTTTGGCATTTTTATTGGAGATGATCTACAGTTGGGGACTTGGAGAACCTCGGGGCTTCTCCGCAACCCGCTTGTCGGCACCACCACACCGCGCCCTAGGCACTGGGCAGCCCCCACTCGTCGAGTACCACCGGCACGTCTGTCGGTCGTATTGCTGCCGGGATTCTTATAAATCAGACTCTTTCTCCCGTCGTTATATCCAGAGTTGCGGACAAAAAACAGCATCTGATGTGCTCATCTATGGTCCATGATTTCGCCCATCCAATACTATTATATGCCCTATGATATACCCCCGATGGCCCCTGCTTTCTGCCTCAAGACATGACAGACAATGAACCGATTGAAATAATTCGCTCGCGGGAACATGAAAATACAGCTTCGAAGAATGACTTGCAGTGTATGCGGGAAGAAGGGCAGGACCCGGCCACCATGCAGGACCCGGCCACCATGCAGGACCCGGCCACCATGCAGGACGAGCAGAAAGGCAACGACATGGAAGCCAAGTACAAGCAGGATGTGCCTCCAGACGGCGGCTACGGCTGGGTCTGTGTAGCCTGTGTTTTCTGGATCAATGCACACACCTGGGGAATTAACAGTGTATGTTCTCCCTGCTGAGGTAACTGTCAAGAGTCGAGCCACTAACACCTCCGGTATAGAGCTATGGTGTCTTCCTTTCATGGTATCTCTCGCACGATGTATTCCCGAATACCTCGCCTATGGCATATGCCTTTACCGGCGGCCTAAGCATATCCTGTGCCCTGCTGGTTGCTCCCTTGGGAACGCACCTGATCCAGGCCTGCGGAACCCGTTTCGTCCTGAACGTAGGCGTCTTCTTCGAGACCCTTTCCATGATAGGATCATCCTTTGCTTGGAAGAAATGGCATATCTTTCTTAGCCAAGGTGTCTGCTTTGGCTGGGGGATGGGCTTCCTCTTTGTTGGCAGCGTCGGTATCGCCCCCCAGTGGTTTCACCGACGAAGAGGCGTCGCGATGGGCATTACCGCGGCCGGGTCGGGCCTGGGCGGATTGATCTACTCACTCGCCGTGGGCGCCATGTTACCCAGTCTGGGTCTTAGCTGGACATTCCGCATTCTCGGGATCATCTCATGCGTCGTCAACCTGGTCTGCGGGAACCTCCTAAGGGACCGCAACAAGGCTGTTGGCAGCCGCCTTGAAGCCTTCCATCTGCCGCTCCTCAGGCGGCCCGAGTTCCTCCTGTTCCTCGGTTGGGGCATCTTCAGCATGCTGGGCTACGTCGCGCTGCTATTCAGCGTGGCCAATTTCGCCCTCTCCGCCGGCCTTTCATCTCACCAGGGCAGCATCGTCAGCGCCCTTCTCAACCTCGGCCAGGGCCTAGGCCGCCCGTTCGTGGGCATGTTCAGCGACCGATTCGGCCGGATCAACGTCGCGACCCTTCTCTCTTTCGTCTGCGGCTTGTTCTGTCTGGTCGTCTGGACGGTTGCCCGCAGTATGGGCGTCATCTGCTTCTTCGCTGTTCTCGTCGGCACAGTGTCCGGGACTTACTGGGCAACAGTGTCGCCCGTGCTTGCGGAGATCCTCGGTTTGAGAGACCTTCCCAGCGGGCTGAGCATCAACTGGCTCACTCTTGTGCCTCCAACGACTGTTTCTGAGGTTATTGCCCTCTTCTTGCGGGACAAAGATTCTGAAAACTCGGGATACCTGCGTGTTCAGATCTTTACGGGGTTCATGTACATCGGAGGGGCTTTGTGCTTATGGGTCGTCAGAGGCTGGAAGGTGGGAGACCTTGCGCAAGCCGAGGAGAAATCCAATTCGGCCGAGCTTAATGAGGCTACTCTCCCTGAGAAACGCCAGTCGGGAGATTGTCAGGGTGATGATGGCGTTGAACATGAAGAAAATGCTGGACAGGAAGCTGTCCCTGAATTACCCCAGGCCTCGGATATCCAGTTTTGGTCTCCATTTGGGCTCTTGCGCAGAATGGTCGTTTTGAAGAGAGTATAAACTATAAAAAAAGGATGGATAATAAAACTGTATAGATCCTACTTTTCTGAACTTTCACCTTAACGCCGATTCTCTATCCCCAGACGAGTATGCTTAGCTCCCAGTACCAGTAACAAGCACCCTAACCCGCCTCTTCCCAGCACCGCGACCTTGCTCCTTGACAGAGCTGACATTAACCCGCACCTTCTGGAAGAGCTCAACAACAACCGCACGCTCCTTTTCAGCGCGCCCCTTCTCCCTCACCAGCAGCGTATACTCCTCCCCATCGAACTCCGTCTCCCGATGCACCGCCAGTTCGCGTCGCTCCTCGACAGACCGGATATTCGCCTCCCCTGGGAGCACAAAGTCCTCCAGCCGAACGACGCCCTCGATGCCGAAGCGCGGGACGAAGACCACGACGCCGTTCTCGAACACCCGCATCACATACCCCTCCTCGTCGATCCCCGCGTCTTCCTTCCCAGCGGCCATTTTCTCCCCGCGCGCCTTCAGCGCCTGTCCAACGTAGTACTCGATGCTGGCCCGACCCGCGAACTGCCCGTTGCGGTGCCGGTGGTTGATGTTGCGGCAGATGTCCTCGAGCCTGTTGCGCGTGCTGATGCCTTCGATCGCGGCGCGGCCGTCTTCGCCTTCGTACCCAATCGCCGAGGCGAGCTGGCGGTGCACGAGCAGATCTGCGTAGCGGCGGATTGGCGACGTGAAGTGCGTGTATATTGGGGAGGCGAGACCGTAGTGTCGGAATTCTGACTCGGCGTGCGCGCCCGCGCAGAAGTATTCGGCTGAGGTCATGCAGCGCGTGGCTAGGATGCGGACCAGCGTGTTGAAGAACGGGTTCTCCGGATCCACGCAGCGGTCGAGCGAGTCCGCGAGGGCTCCCGAGCTACGGACGTTGAGCTCCATGTTTCGCTTCTTCGTAAGCTGGTTGGACAGGTCTTCGAAGTTCTGGGGCGGCGGTGTGGCGTGGCGTCGGAGTAGCGCGGTTTGCGAGAATGTGCTGTAGATCTTTGCGGCGACGGTGATGTTGGCGTGAAGCATGAATTCCTCGACGAGGCTGTTGGTCGCGAGGACTGCCTTGGTCTTCACGTCTGTAAGCGGATCACCCACTTCGTCGCTGTCGGTCTCGATTCGGACTTCTGGCGACGCGAGGTTCAGTGCTCCTGCATCCATGCGCTTTTGGCGGAGGATCTTGGAGAAATGTAGCAGTGTGCGCATGCTTTGAGTGAGGTCGTCGTTTTGTGACGGATCGTCAATGCGCATCTGCGCTTGCTCGTAACTGAAGGCTTCGCGGGACTGGATCACAGATTTGGTGAAGTCTGACGACACAACCTCTGCATTGGGTGTCATTTCCCAAAGGACAGAGAACGCGTAGCGTTCCACATATGGCTTGAGGGAGCAGAGATCCGTACCAAGGAGCTTTGGAAGCATGTCTATACGCTTGTCGACCAGGTAGACTGTAGTCCCGCGAAGGCTCGCCTCAATGTCCATTGCGGTGCTTGGTTTGACGAAATGTGACACATCTGCAATATGGACACCCACTTCGAAGTTCCCATTTGGTAACTGTCGTGCATGAAGCGCGTCATCGATATCCTGACACCCAGGCGGATCGATACTGCATATGAGAAGATCTCTGAGGTCCCTTCGCCCAGTCCAGCCGACACTCTCCTTGCTAGCGGGCACTTTCCAATCATGTCCTTCTGCGGGAAGACAATCCAGAACCGCTTTCGGGAATGGTTTGTATTGGACATCATATTCAAGGAGAAGAGCCTCAGTTTCCGCTCCTTGCGTCTCTAATTCACCCAGAGAGCGTATGAAGTGTCCGCTCGGATATCGGGAGTCTCTGTCCCAGGCGTCGATTGTGACCAAGATCCGCTGGCCAAGTAGACCAGCAGCTTGCCTTGTCCGAAGCCTGATCTTCGGGACTTTCTTGTCCATCGGCAGTACAAAGACGGTTTCTTGGCGCCGGCCACTGGTAACCTGCGCGCTGGTCGAGCCCGAGTCGACATGCCCTACATATTGCCGCCAGTTTCGCTTGATTATGCCGACGACTTTAGCGGTGGGCTGCGGCCGTCCCTCGGCAGTCTTTCCATGCGCTTGCCTGACCTCTTCTTGAAGTGCCCTCCGCTCTTTCTCTGTCACAACAGCCTCACTGTCCTGGGCGTCGGGGTTGTCATTCCGGGTTACTGCCTCCTCATCAACGAGCTTCGTTGATGGGAACTTCCACTGGTCTTTGGGTAGCACTTCGATGGCAACAACATCTCCAGAAATAGCTCGGTTACTGTTGTCACGTCCAAGGATGAGAAGCGGTTTATTGAATGCCGCGACGTTCACCGAGCCTTCCAAATAGTTGTATGGCGAGACGTTGAATACGCCTTGATGCAAAGTCCCAGCCCTTAAGCCTGTCATGAGTTTCGACATGGAGTAGTGCTCATGGTAAAACAGCTGGCCACGGGGCCCTCTGACGTCTCTCGCTTCTTTTGCCTCGGTGATCATGTCAAGGAGCTTATCTGAATCCTCCAGGCCCTCAACGTATTCCGGAAGAGACAACGCCGTCACGTTTTCGTCTTTCGCCTTACGCAGGTTTTCTTTGTCATCGGTAATGACAACAATGGCCGGGACCGCCTTCTCCTTCTTTCCTCCCCTCGTTGCACTCCGGAGATGATCCTCGTACCATCGTGCCACGGTCCGGACAGCTCGATCATTTCTGTCGTTTATGGACTCGTCCTGACCTCTCCGAACGTGTGTCTCCATGCGAAATTCATTAAAGAAAAGGTAGAATCGTTTCTCGTCAGACTTGATCAAAGATAGCAAACGGTTATAGAGCGGTAGCGACTGATTCTTCAGTTCTTCGAGGACGGTTTGGAGGATGACCACATCGTAAAAAGCACCCGTATGCTCGAAAATATCCATTCCATTCAGAAGCGCATTCGTGTCAGGGACAAGATAGTGGCCGTGAGGGAAAGCCTTGGTGCCGGCGGGCTGGTCGGAGAGAACGAACGGCGCAACTACGCTGCGTTAGCTACAGACCACACCCAACTGGGGATTTCTTTTCTCACCGTTCCCGTTCGCATCCACTGGTGCAGTCGCCGGGCATATCGGACACAGCTTCGAGGAGCAGGGAATGTCTTGCCTCAGATACAGCTCGCGAACGATCTTTTGCACCTTTCCGCTCTTCGTGGACCTGACGAAGATTTTGCTGGTGACATTTTGGGCTTGTGAATTGGCCGACAATTCCCTTCGGAGACTCTTCATTGCGATCAAGTAGTTGTTGCTGCTGGTTTGGCAGCAAGGTCCAGAGAGTTGGAGTGCAGAGGAACGCGGGAATTCTTTGCAGGTGATGGTTGGTCCAAATCGGGAAAGTATGCCGAGACCAGCGCATCCATGCCTCTGCCACTTTGCACTCTCCTCTACTGCTCTGCTTCTGTGGTCATTTTTGTTTGCGCTTTTAGGAAACGAAAACAGGCTATAAATTATGGCTATTGCTGTAGGAACACACGAATCTGATTTTATACCAATACTGATCGTCTACAGGCTGTGGGACAACTATGCTCGACTGCGAGCTTGGCCTCCAATCTGGCCCAGTGTCAAACATTAGTGCGGAAAGCAGCTGCAGCTGGTGCCAAAGTATAGTTGGGTCGGCCATAGGACTGTATATTCAACTGACACTTTACCAGGCGCTGTTTCTCCCCGAAGCTTCAGATTACATTGGCTCGTCAGCAGCAGAGACAGTGTCACTGGCGTGTTCTGTGCAAGACAGCGAGTTCGTACAGGGTCTGCAGAAAGAGGCACGGGACGCCAGCCTGCATATCAATGTCGGAATCCATGAACCCGCCCAAGGAGGCCGGGTGAAGAACACGTTAGTGTGGATCAATGACCAGGGCAGTATCGTCCAGCGATACCAGAAGACCCATCTATTTGACGTAGACATCAAGGATGGACCAATATTGAAAGAAAGCTCGTGAGTCGACTTCAGTGAGACGAGGTATGTGGCTGACTGAGCTATCTCGAAAGGACTGTCGAGAAAGGAATGGAAATACTACCCCCGTTTGCGACACCGGTGGGACTTGTTGGTCTCTGTATATGCTTCGACGTGAGCCGAACACAATCTCTTTTCACTGTGAGACGAATGGACTTCGATGCTAACACACCGTCTGCAGCTACGCTTCCCCGAGATCAGCCTGGCTTTGAAGCGGCAGAATGCCCAGATTATCACTTATCCTTCGGCATTTACAGTCCCGACAGGGACGGCTCATTGGGAGGCCTTGCTACGAGCGAGGGCTATTGAAACACAGTCCTATGTGATAGCCGCAGCACAGGCTGGATTCCATAACGAGAAGCGAAGGAGCTATGGCCATTCCATGATTGTCAGCCCCTGGGGGGCTGTAGTCGCGAGCCTTGGTGGTGACTGTGAAGAACCGGAGATTGCGACTGCAGATATCGATCTTGATCTCCTGTCGAAGATAAGGAGGGAAATGCCGCTACTTCGGAGGACAGACATTTACCCTGAAGTATAAACCGAGATGGTCGTAAAGAGCCCTGCGATTCGAGGCCAATATCAAGCATCATTAGGTATCATAGTATATGGGTACATGTCTTCAAACCACGTAAATGAATTGATGGCCGCAGTTTTAGCAACAATAACAATGGGAACAAGAGCAAAGGCAACAAAAGAGATGCAATAACGCGACGTCTAAAATGACATCTCTCCCATCGCAGACACAAACCTCCCCGGAACAGCTTGAGCGCCGAAAATCTAGTATGTACAGCGTACAAGTAGGGCACCAGACAGAACAACCCGGTTTTACTTCTGTACCTTATCCGGGTCCTCTAGGATACCCTCGGCCTCCAACCTCCGTCGTGCCTCTTCCAGGGCCCATGTTTGTATCCTGTTAAATCGTTAGCCTGGGAATTTGCCATATATAACAAATAGGGGAATCTCCAGCCATTTGCGGAGTGCAACCTGGCCAGAACTGCAGAGCTGAGTGAATTCCACATACGAGGTATCAGGCTTGAAAACATATGCAACGCCTGCAAGGACAAGGCTTCCAATGAAGCCGTAATAAAAGGCGCCCTCCCAGCCTTCCTTCTGGTACTTCTCACCCGGCTTCACGTTGAACAGATAGCCAGTTGGCGGGTCGAAGTGGTCACCACCACCACCGCGAAGGTTGCTCCGAGTGGAGAATCCGTGGACATTCAGCGGTCGGCGAACAAGGTAGCGCGAGCGCAGGCATTGTGACAGTGGGCGAGCAGACATCTTGAATATGAGGTGTTCGATTAAAGCTCCGATCTCTGGCGTTCCGGCGGATGACAAGGGCCAGGTAATGGCGGACTGGGGTCAAGGACGGGCGCTGTCGAGGGCAAAGAGCCGGAGGATCAACGTCCGTTCCGACAGACAAAACAACTGTCGGCTCAATTGAGCGGATACAGGTCCGGAGGTGAGGTTGGAGGTGCGACTGGAGCAGGAGAGGGGAGTTCGGCCGGTGAGTCTCGAGCGACGAGAAGCCGCAAAACGCCGATGGATTACCTAAGGCGGTATGGTCACGTGACGCGCTAGTCCCAATCGGCAGGCATAAATTGATGCCCGGATAAGTAAGGCATCTAATACACGGCCTCAGGCATCAGCACGCGTCGCGCTGTTGTGTTATCGCAGGCAAGTTGCAGATTGCTCCTGCTTCAACTCTCCACGCCCAGTCGCATGTCTTGAAATGAGTTGTCCTCTTCATCTCTCACTCTATTTCCAACAGGCACTTTGTCTCTTGTCGTCCATGTCGCTCTAGCTAACCACGTCTACCCCATTCGCCACCCCGATGCCCGCGACCTGTATACTCTCCTGCTGATATATTGAATGCCGTCGACACGGGAGCCATGACCCATAATCCGCAATCGTATCCCATTTCGTCCAATTCTCGAACGAAGTTGAACGCCTTCCGCCTCAATGACCGAGCCGAGAAAAGCCCTGAGAAATCCCCGTCGATGATACACCCGAAACCTGACCATGCGGATAAAGAGAACCAGGCTTCATGGGTCAATGGTGCGCTGGGGCCGCCCCAGTCGAAAGCTGGAATGGGGAACCCGCCGACTCAGGTAAAAGAGTCCAAGCCGGCCAAAGAAGGTCCTCAGACCCCCGCAAATAGGATTCCTTTGGCAGACCTGATTAGCAGTACCGAAGATGCCGTGATCCAGGATCCAGCAGCAGGGCTTACGCCAGAAGACCATGTTATTTGGCAGCATGTGCCCACGAGCTCGAATGCGGAGGCCAAGTCCCAAACGCCAGCCACGAACAGCAAGAAACGCCGCCATAGCTCATCCCCGACCTTCTCGCCATCGACGGATCGCTCGAAAAGCGCGCGCAAAGAGCCGTTTGACCTCCAGTCGTTTCAGACGCTGCTCAAAACGCCGCAGACGGACATCGCTGCCGATCTATGGAATAACTACGTCGAGAAACATAAAGCCAACGGCAATGGGGATATTCACCTGCCACGATTTGAGAGCCTTCTCGCTTCTTCACCGCAGACCCCTGCGTCGGCGAAGCTCAGTCGCGACTCTTCTGGCTTGAGGCGATCAATAAGCTGTAATGCGGAGTGGCCCACGACCGCGACAAAGAGGCGGAAGGTCGATGGAGATGACTCTAAGCCGCCACGCGGCCTTTTCTCTCGAACTACGAGCAACGTCCTTGATTCGGGGAATTCGAAGTCATCGAGAATCAATTGCCTTATCGAGAAAATTGAAAAGAGCCTTCAGAAACCCCCTGCTGGCCCACCCAGCTCCTCGCCCGTGCCAGAGCACAAGAATGGTATACGGAGTCGGTCCTCTTCTCCAATTGAACGAAGAACACAGCGTGCTTCCGACAGATCTCATCAACAGCCGGATGAGCGCAGTGAGCCCTGCAAGGAACAAGTTGGCGTTCATGGATCCTCGTCTGAGTTCGGGGATGAAGACCTGGATCAAGATCTCCTCGATTTTGCTGCTGCGTCTATGGACCCATTCGTTGACGCGAAACCATCAGAAGATTCTAAAGAATTAGCAGGTTTTGAGGGCGGTGCTTTTGCCTTAAAAGGACATCAGCAATTGCCACAAATGCCAATGCCAGAGCATTCGATCGTGGACCCGGTGGCTCCGGATTCGAAAATCAGCACAATCAACCGAAATGACGCAAATGACATTGATGAATTCGAAGAAGATTATGACGAAGAGGGCTTGGAGGAGATTGCCGCTGAATACGACCAGCCCCCGGGGTCCAATGATCCCACGAAAGCTGCTGGAAACGAGCAGTCTGTCTTCAAACCTCCAGCCTGTGAGAGTACGGAGACAAAGAAAGGGGATGAAAAGGGCCAAGAGATGTCTTCTGGTGACGAGTTTGACGACGAAGATTTTGACTTGGAGGCAATTGAGCAGTCTATGAACCAACCAACTCAAGATGGATCGAACCATGTTTGTGACTCTTAGTGATGCACCCCTTAGCTATTTGCTAAGATCATTATGCATAGAGCCTTAGAAGACGACAAGCCATCAAACGTTATCAGATCGTTGACATTGCGGAAAGTACGTATGTCACACATAAAGGGCGTACACAGCCAGAGCAGGTATACTTCCCATGGTCCCAAACAAGCTCGAAACCACTCACTGACATTGTGAAAAGGTGCTTCTGGTCAAGGATGAGAAAACCAAGCAACAGAAAGTCATTATCCTGCGCGAGTCGTGGGCCGATAGCCCGTGCAGTAAGGAGTCATATGTCCATTTGATAGGCGACTTCGACACAGCTGGGCAGTGCATCGTCAATAACACTCACAATATGATCATCCTCCACCCGGATCACTTAATATCGGCAACTGTCGTGGCTGACTCTGTGAGTTGCCAACGACGAGCTGTTATCCAGGACCGTGTCAAGGCTTTTGGTGATTTGGGGAAGCCGCAGGTTTTCGGTGTTCTTTTTCATGAAATCTTCCAGGAGGCCCTGAAGGCGAATCGATGGGACCTTGACTCTCTGCGAGAATTGGTTGAGACTACCATGGCCAGACACATCGAAGAGCTATATGTGATCCACATGAGTGTTCCGGAGGCTATTGAGTATGTGATGGGTAAGATCCCCGTTTTGAAAGCGTGGGCAGATGCGTTTCTCCGGGTCAAGCCAAATGTATGTTCCTTTGCAGAAGTGGACTCTTTTGAGGCGTTGCGCAACTGACGGACTTTTAGGGAGACTCCTATGTCGAAGACAGACATAGTTCGAAGTTCAACTTGAGTATCAGCAAGTTACTCGAGGTCGAGGAGCATATCTGGTCGCCGATGTATGGACTCAAGGGCAATATCGACGCTACAGTTCAGGTTGCTTGCCGCGACGGGCAGAGTGACAAGAATCTCGTCGTTCCTCTTGAACTCAAAACAGGCAAAAACGACACCAGCCAGGCACATAGAGCCCAGACTGCTCTTTATACGCTTTTAATGTCTGATCGCTATGGTGAGCGCGGCTCTCGATACTCCAGTTTACATCATTTCGACTTGCTAACTGCTTTTCAGATCTTGATGTTACATTCGGGCTCCTTTACTATCTTGAGGTGCCGAAGACTCTCAGGATTCGAGGGATTCGACATGAGCTTCTCCAAATGATTCAAGAACGCAACCGCTTAGCCGGGTATGTTCGCGAAAGAACGCAGCTTCCGCCGATGGTCCAAAAGCCGCGCCTGTGCAACCAATGTTATGCAAAAACACCTTGCCTTATTTACCACAAGCTAACGGAGGACGGAGATGGCGAAACGAGTGGCTTGGGCAATGACTTCACCAACGCCGTAGGCCACTTGAACGACACCCACCGCGACTTCTTCAGGAAATGGGACGAGCTCCTTACGAAGGAGGAGCAAACCGCGATGAGATTCCGGCGCGAGCTTTGGACTCTGCTAAGTAATGAACGGGAGTCTCTTGGCCGGTGCTTCGGCAATGTTGTGATTGAGCCCGGATCATCGTACGAAGACAAAGGCGATATAAAAATCAACCGCTATCGCTATTCGTTTATCAAAAAGCAAGCCCCGTCGCCATTTTCGTTCACCGAATCTCAGATAACTGTTGGCGAGCCGATCGTCATCTCGGACGAAAAGGGCCATTTTGCCCTTGCGAACGGATACGTGGTGCAGGTTAGTCCCAAGCGTATCACGGTAGCGGTTGATCGGAGATTGCACAATGCGAGAAGCAGGGCAGCCGGCTTCAATGCTGAGAATAACCAAACATTCCGGGGCATCATGGAGGTTTCTGAAGAGGGCGCGCCTCAGTCAACTGCCGATCCGAACGAACCAGAGGAGGAAACGGTTTATCGGCTCGATAAGGATGAGTTCAGTAACGGCATGGCCATTGTCCGAAACAATATCATTTCGATGATGGAGAAGGACTTGTTCCAGGCCAAACAACTGAGGAGGTTGATCGTCGAACGAGAGGCGCCGACATTCAAGCCCCTGTCATCCACCTCCATGGCGGCCTCTGACAAGGCAAGCTTGAACGTTGATCAGAAGCGCGCCATAGACAAAGTAATGAGCGCCCGGGATTACGCGCTGGTGCTGGGCATGCCCGGAACAGGCAAAACAACAACAATCGCCCATATCATCCAAGCGTTGGTAGCGCAAGGGAAAAGCGTTCTCCTCACTTCATACACCCATACGGCAGTGGACAACATCCTACTGAAGATCAGAGATGATAGCATTCGCATCCTGCGCATCGGAGCTCCTGCCAAAGTCCATCCTGATGTTCAGCAGTTTGTTGACTTGGCGGCAGTTCCCAAAAAGACGACTGAGGAATTAAAAGGAACCTACGAAGAGTCACAGGTTGTCGCAACGACCTGTCTTGGTGTCAGCCATAACATATTCAACCAGCGCATATTTGATTACTGCATCGTGGATGAGGCGTCCCAGATTACACTCCCCGTATGCCTGGGGCCTATTCGAATGGCAAGGACATTCATCCTTGTGGGCGACCACTACCAATTGCCACCGCTTGTGCAAAACAAGGAGGCCCAGGAGGGTGGTCTTGATGTCAGCCTTTTCAAATTGCTTTCCGACTACCACCCGTCGTCAGTTGTGAACTTGGAGCACCAGTATCGAATGTGCGAGGATATAATGCAGCTTTCAAACAGGTTGATCTACTCCGGTCGCCTAAAATGCGGCACTCCGGAGGTCGCATCGCGTTCTTTGGAGATCCCCAATATGAGCGGTCTTAAGCAGCACCACATCGATCACATAACCCATTCTCCCACCCGGCGACAACTCTGTTTGGGAAAGAGCCAAGGCGGTTGCTGGCTCCGCGACCTCGTCAACCCGTCAGCCAAAACACGTCTCGTCAACACCGACACAGCAGCCACGTCCTGGCTGGAAATCGCCAACGGGATGAGAGTCGTGAACCCCACCGAGTCCACGCTTTGCGCGCAGCTCGTCGAATCGTTCGTCTCCTGCGGAATCCCGGCACGCAATATCGGCGTGATCACCTTCTACCGCAGCCAGCTGTCGCTCCTGAAACAGAACCTTCGACACCACCTCCCGGACCTCGAAATGCACACGACGGACAAATTCCAGGGCCGCGACAAAGAAATCGTCATCCTAAGCTGCGTGCGCAGCAACTCGGAGAAAAACGTGGGCGAGCTCCTCCGTGACTGGCGCCGAGTCAACGTCGCCTTCACCCGAGCCCGCACCAAGCTCCTCGTCGTCGGCAGCAAATCGACTCTCCGCGATGGCAACGACTTCCTCGCCAAATACGTAAACCTGATGGACAACCACGGCTGGATCTACGACTTGCCCAAGGGCGCTGCGGAGAACCACCTGTTCGATTCCCTCAATCCGATCCAATCGCAGTCGCAAAGCCAGCAGGTTAGATCGTCTCCGAGTCCGAAAAAGGACTCATCGTGGCCCAAGCCGTCTCGGGACCCGCTCAGTCCGATCCAGAGCAGTAACGTGCTGAAGAGGCCGGCGAAGAAGGGCGTCAAGTTGTCTCCGGGTAGTAATAACCGCGTGCTGGGGAATAGGCCTGTCCTGCAGGATATCATGAATGATCTTGTCGGTTAGGCGCTGGCTTTTTGCTCGGGTTTGGTTTGCCTTTTGAATCTCCGCGGCGACACGGTTATATAATTTGGAAGTTTGGGGAAGGCATTGAGTATTGGATATCGATGTTATGATTTAGTTTCATTGCATGGGATGTTGGGATTTCTTTTTGGAAAGGTCGTGGCGCTATCTACAGTTCAAGTACTCGGCGTTATCCTCCAAGGATGAATTGATCATATCTAGCTAAGCTGTGTAATCCACCCTAGTCGCCATTTTGCTTTCAGTATCCAGTATATAAAATAACAATGACTAGCCGCAAGGGAAACTACCGACGCATCAGATATCAAAAGCCAAAAACACCATGTAAAGTACCAAAGTCAGTTGAAAACAAAAAGAGCGGAATAACCCGACTCCAAGCACAATGGTACAGACCACCCAAGACCCAAAATCGAGAGAAAAAGCCTTAGACCATCGCAAAACACCGCCTCTTAGGCGCGCTGAACAGATCCTGATTATATTGGTCTCTGTCGCTGTCGGCCTCGACGAAACTGTCTGGGGTCAAGGGCTCGACAAAGATGAAATTCCGCTTGTAGCTCGGCGGTTCCGACTGGGTGCGCATGGCCGGGACTTCGTAGTGAATAGTCCTTCCGCGAGGAGCGGGAGTCTGGCTCCGGGCATGGATGTAGAAAAGCTCAAGTTGGCAGCTCAGCGCTCCCACGAGTAGTGAGGTATGAGTGGGGCCGTCTGAATCCGGCTGGTCGTCAGACGCGTAGGGCACGTAGCCATTGAATAGCTGAGTGTTTGCACCCGGGGTAGGAGGTGGTGTGGGATAGGCATTCTGCGCCTGGTTGACCGGCGAACCAGGGGCGGATGGGGTTGTGGGCGGCGAGACATAGGCCTGCTCAGATAAGATGGAGGGAACGCTGAACTGGGTGCTGTTCGTGGAGGGCTGAGAAGCAACTGTGGGGCTCGCTGCGTGCAATCGTCAGTATTCGTACGCTGGCTGTAGGATGAAATTACAGGACTGGTGACTTACCAGAATATTCGGATCCAGAGGATCCAGCTTCGCAATTACCGTCGTTGGGATGGCCTCCTGAGATTTGGTCTTGGGTGGCAGCAACAGTTGCAACAGGAATGTCAATGTCGCTGGAGAGGAGGTTGCCGAAACTGCTCGGAGGGGGAGAGCCAATGCTAATGGGACTGAAGCTCTTGACGGGACTCATGCTGTCTTCGATTAGACCAGACTCTTCCCAGTCACCGGGGTTGCCATTTGGACCAGACTGGGTAAACTCGGCATGTTCGTAGGATGGTGAATCTCCACTTCCCAGTGGCTGCGAGGATTCAAAAGGCTCTGGTGAAGGACTGCAGCTGCGGCTGAATTTGCCAATGGGGGTCAGGCCGTCGCGCGCAGAGGACGACTGAAAAGTATCATAATCCTCCTCCATTGTGACGTTTAATGAACCTTTGGCGAAGCAGGGTTCTCAATCCGACCTCCCGCAAGAAAGAAGCCTGTCGATAAATGTAGAGGTATTGGATATCTAACGGAACGAATGGGTTGCAAAAGAATGAGCGAGTTTTGATGGAGTGAATGGGGGATGAAGATACGGGAGGATATAGGCCTGGAGTGACGAGTTTTCCCTGCAAAAGAGGAAGGGGCATTGACACGTTTAAAATGGGTACCAGGGTTGCTTGTCCAGTGTGTCGCAGTTTCCGGATCTAGCAAACGTAGGAGCGTCACCGTGGTTCAGATGCAATAGCACAGCTCATACAACTGAAGCGCCAACAAACTCCCAGCAGATGAAGTGTCTGCCTTGTCTGGGTTCCTTGGTACCATCGGTTCCTTCCGCGTCATCAGAGGCAGGTGTTTTGAGCGCACGGGGCCCAAGTGCCGGCAAGGTCAGGACAGTGTACCCATCCTTCCCTTCCACGGCTTCTCTCCCCAGCGCATTTGACAGCAAAGCAAACCAACCAGACTCAGTAGCCGCCCGCGAGGTCTCCCGTCTGTAGCACCGATAAGGCGCAAGCAGTAAGCATGGGTCCCGATTTGGTACAGACGGACAGGAGTTGCTTACTGTAATGCAAAGAATAGCTGCATTACCCATCTGGAAGGGGCAAGGCCATGCCACCTAAGACTGACGAGATTCGATGGTTTGGCCCTATCAACGTCTGGAACAGTGTATCTGCTTAGATACGGATCCACAGAATCATCGGCCGACACACGGGGCGAGTCGAGGGCAACCATGGCGAGCCATTCAGAAAGCGATCCACAATCATCTTGTAAACCATCCTGGACATTGGCCTGCGCAAGACCCATTGTGTGGAAGGATGGTGTGAGTATATTCTGGTGGTCAATCCGGACGGGTTCACAGTTGATGACTTGCGGATGATGCTTTTTAAGCGGCATTCCTACTAATTCGATGTCAAATGTCATCCCTGCTTGCAGAAGAAAGTGAATACAGACCTTCTGCCATGCCATCGGCTGCGATGTTCAGATCATAGAATAACCAGGCCACAGACTGGACGAGAACGTTGTTGAACGCCCATACGACTTTCTCGAAGCCTTTCTTCCCATGGAGCATTGACGGCTGCCGTAAATCAATCTCGATCACTGTTGATATTAGTGCCTGGCAAATATCCGTAATGGGAGATTCGGGCCATACGATATCTCTCTTTGGCATGCCTCCTTCCGCCGCTTCGGATCGCCTTCCCTGTGAGGCCAGTTCGTTCAAAAACCTCCCTGCCAAGTTCTAATTTTAGGATTCCTAATGGACAATTAGCTTGGGGTAAGCGTTAAAAAGAGTAAATCATACCGTCACTCAGTGTAAAGACATTATCTGTTCCAGAACGCCCTTCCGATATCATAAGGATATTCCCTGGACGGTGTATCAGTATAGTGCCATCGAAATAGTCGGATTTTGCAGCTTCCTGGGAATGCAAATGTATCAGCAAGCTGGAAGAGCCTACCCGACTTGATATAATTGTTAAAGAAGTCCCCCTCGAGCAGGGAAGACAGAGACATGAAGACTCTGGCATATTGAAGCTTCGGAATGTTCGAACTTAGTGACTTCTCAATGGCCAAATAGGCATCTTCTGGCAAGATGGCTTCTACCTAATGAACTGGTTAACTTAAAGCCCCTAGGACAAAGGTAAGCATAATACAGTGTGTGTGAACGAATGGCTCAGGATACACGAGAATGGAGATCTCTTGGTGGGAGGCTGCTTGGGGTCGATGAAGGCAGGCAGTTGAGCGACGGTTGTGTAGCACTTCTCGAGCCGGGATGCATCGTCCTGGAAGTCGAACATCGTGCACTTGTACGTATTCTGACAGGAAGTCCGGGTCAATTGAGGGAAGAGAGACTGGGGAGTTGAAGATGGAGAGACTCGCGAAGTCTTCGATGCCGAGTGGGGATCAGCACTAAGTAAGTATGACCTCGCTTTTCCGCCCATATTGTACTATATCATGTTGTCTAGTATATTTCTAATAAACAATAAGAATCAATTGCCTAGTAAATATCTTAAATATATTACAATAACCGCTATAATAAAGGGTGAAAAAGCGCGTACCACTCATACAACCATAATCTATATCCTCACCGCCTGTCTTTTGCATTCACCGCCTTCCCAATATGGGTAGCACGTGATGATAAGCCTATCGCATCCAGCTTCACTTCTGACCAGCAGCCCAGCACTCTACGTCTCGTTTCTCCTGTGATCGCTGCTCTTGTTGAGCATCAGTCCTTCTTCGACCTTGCTGTTAGCGACCCCTCGGGGTCTGTACCTGGGCTTTCCCTGCTGCCAGAATCGTCAATTTCCCAGCAGTTCCACCAACCAGATATGGCCCCTCCGCGCCAGATTCTGCTCCCCAAGGATCGCTTTGGGCTGGCTTTTGGTAGCCTCAAGACCCAGACCTACCATGATCCTATCGCCCGTGCTCCTGGCTCTCATGCGTACGTATTGTGTTCGGGCCATTGAGCTTTGATCTGCTGCTAACGGGCCTCGTTCGCATACAGAATCCGCACCATCGCCTGGAATCCCTTGGGCCAGCTGATCGCCACGGGCTCTGCGGACCGTACCCTTCGAATCTGGAATCCTGAGCGTCCGTCAGCGAGATACTCGACTGAATTACGTGGTCACTCGGCGGGCATCGAGAAAGTCATCTTCAATCCTGTCCGCGATGCTGAGCTCGCGAGCTGCTCGACGGATGGCACGGTCCGGTTCTGGGATGTGCGCTCCAAGAACTGCGTGAG